>JAFVLL020026416.1:0-13164 GCA_021397915.2 Tor tambroides
AAAAGAATGAGGTCAACTATATTCTAAAATAGGCTATTTATCTGAGAACTAAAGTTTTATTTTTATGGATATTTTGATATATTTATTCTAAAACATACTCGATGATTTTGGCAATAAAAAATTAATGTGGCACAAATGGCATTTTGTCATATTTCCTTAATGTCTTGTACCTTCGACGGTGTTAAACATGGTGTCACGTGGATGGGAGTATGCATGGAAATAATATGCAGATGAGGTTATGCATCGAAAAACTAGGCGTTGTAAGCTCCATATATGGTGATTTCGGGGAGGAGACGCACGTACGCACAAACTTCCACTGACCGGGATTTAAAAAGGGATTTTTGCGCAGGTTCTGGCATACGCATGGTTTTATAAATCTGAAAACTTAGGTGCGTACGCAAAATCTAGCTTTTGTGCGTACGTACACTTTTAGGATGAAATCTACATAAAGTTTTATACATGAGGCCCCTGGAGAGATTCTGCATGAAGGAATGGTCTCTGATCTCTTATCAGGTGTTCTCCAAACTCTGCAGGCATTACAGGAGAAAACTCAGAGCTGCTATCTTGAGAAAAGGACCCATTTCAACACTGCAGATGTCTGCACATCACATTTCCATAACTTAAAACCTTACTGAATATTAGAAGTCTGAAAATATCTAAACACTGAAAGTCATATGAAAATGTACATTTTGTTATGTTGATGTATGCTTTACGACAACATTAACTTATCTTCTATTCCATCTCATGGTCTCTTATGTTGATGTATAATTTACGACAGCATTAACTTATCTTGTCTTTATGTTGTACAAATTAAAATGTATCTTCATTAACATGAAGTATTTGGAACAAATTCTTTAGTTATTTAGCAACATTTAGCTCACAGGAACACTCATCTTTACAACGTTAAATTTAGAGGATTTCAATTTCAAAAGTAAATCATTTATATGTGGATGCCACACCCAAAACTTTGTGTACATGGACATTGGTCCTCTTATTAGCATTAAAAACAAAACTTATTCAAATTCTGAATGGATTATTTATAGCATAGAAAGTGTTCCCTTTATTAGGCCTGTCACTACAAAGCTGACAATCGTTTCAGTTCATCGCAATACCACAAAGTTCCTTTATAATCAGTGAATCTCTTCTTTACATCATGTCTACATTTCGTTTGTTGTAATGAGAGGCTTCGCTAATGCAAAAACTCTGGCGTTTTGAGCAGTGATTAGATTCTAACTTAAACGCCTCTGTGTTCTATTGCTTTCAAAAAGTTAGATATGTCTCTAATTGGCTACATTGCTCAACTCTGCAAAAACACGTTGTAAATAGAAACCTTTGATACTCTCCAGAATGCAAACAAAAAATAAGCACTGGAGCATTTGCCAAATCTGTTTTGCCGATGTCCAACTAATACAACCTCAGCTGAGGGTGCTCTCGCTTTTGTTTCATCTAGCATTCCCGTAGAACCATGCCTGATTTCTGAAGTGTATAGGCCTAATGCAATTTTTTTTTTAATTAATTTATCTGAATTGTTGTTGGTTGCTGTCTTGTTTTGGTGATCTGTTTTAATATAGAACATGATATATTTCTGTTATTCCGTTGGATTAAGAAAATTCAGTATTGCATTAACAAAATCAAATGTTAATAATACAAATTAAAAACAAAGAAACTCATAACAGCTAACAGAACAAGAGGCATATCCATAGCACTTACTCTAAAAGATGCAAGATTACTGACTGATTAAACTCCCATTATAATCAGAAAATCTGTCTATTCTGCACACTGAATCTCTTATTTACATCATCTTCATATTTTGTTGCTTATAATGGAGTGAGTGAGCATGCAGAGCTCACGCTGAACAAAGGCTACAATACTGCAATATAGTAGGCGTTGTAGGGTAGTATGCGATTCCGAACACAGCTTCTGTACCGATTTCAGTGTACTTGAGTTATATTAGCAGATTCTAAATATACTAGGTACTATATCCAGTTATTCCATGGATACAGAAAATCTGCATACTATGCACAGTATACATAGTGGATACTGCAGAAATACAGTAATAAGTAGTATAATAGTATGCCATTTTGAACACAGCATAACTCATACGAGCATACTGAGTGGATTCTGACTAACTTAAATGCCCCTGATTGACCACTGTGTTTAAGTGTTCCACAAACATATCAAATGTGCTGGATGGCCTTTCGTAGTTTCCAGATACTCCACTGAGCTCTTGTTTAATGGCAGCTGGACAGCTATAGAAATTTCAGAAAAGGCCTTAGGTGCAGATCTGCCATTATGAACACAAGCAGATTCCCAAATCTTGTATTTATCTGAGTGTTCTACATCTGTTTACTGATTTGTCTGTCTTCTTGAATACTGTTTGAGAATTTGAGTAAATTCTGCTCTTTATATAGTGTATTCTAGGTCTTGTTGGGTGGAGACTCTTTCTGTTTTTCACATATCTTTGGAATTCTGAGGGTGTACAATAAGTTTTGCTTGGAATGTCTGTAAATACTTGCCAACTCCTGGAAACAGACAGGGGAAAATAATGGTCCTCTTCTTAACTGCTCCTGATAATTTTTTTAGATAGTTCTGTTTGTATTCACACTTGGAACCAGCATGGCATTTATGTCTCCTTTGTCCAGACTGTATCTGAGATGAGAAATATGTAGAATAAATTAAATTCAGCAGTTCATGGATTGGGTGTGCCTTAGTCCAGATTTTCATTCAGTCACACAACTTCATTCTGTCAAAGGCTTCTCAACATTTATATATATATATATATATATATCCTAATGGATAGACAGTTGGACTTGTGACCCGAAGGTTGTGGGTTCGAGTCTCAGGTCTGGCAGTGATTGTCGGTGGGGGGAGTGAATAACCAGCACTCTCTCCACCCTCAATACCACGACTGAGGTGAGACCCTTGAGCAAGGCACCAAACCCCCAAACTGCTCCCCGGGTGCTGCAGCTTTGGCTGCCCACTGCTCCGGGTGTGTTCACTACTGTGTGCATGCACTTGGATGGGTTAAATGCAGAGGACAAATTCCGAGTATGGGTCACCATACTTGGCCACACACCACTTCCCTTTCCCTGTAGTAGTATATTTATGATCCTGCTGCCCCAATGAACATATCTTGTCCAGTGGTTATGCTTTAAATTTGCAATTTCTAGTTTTGCATTAGTATTGCATCCTTCTTGTGGGCATTTAATAATTTTTGACTTTTCAATGTGAGTTAAATCTCTTTTTGGTCCGTTTTACATGTAAAAGAAAACCTTGCTTTTCATTTCCAGTCCTTGTTAATTATATACTTATAAAAAATATGATTGTAAACAAAATTAATAGTAGTTATTAAGATTGATGCAGTTTGGAATTGGTAAAAGTGCTTGAAAAAAATATGATCAGAATATTGACTCACATAACAATTATGCATGCACTGTACATGTTTTTCCACGTTATTAATGTTATCCATGTTCATTCTTAAATAATATCTGCTTACTGCCCATAGGTGTGAAGTATAATAACTGATATAACAGAGAAGAAAAGCAAGGGGAAAGGTGCCACCTGTTGTAGATAATAAAAATACACAACTAATTGCTTATTACACAGATATGTTATGTATGTATGTTTCATTTAGTATTACAAAGCAAGGAAATCAATGTTTAAGCCTTACAGATGGTAGACAGAGAGGACAGAGATGTTGACCCAGGCCTTGCAGCTATACATATTAATACATATTGTTACTGACACCAAAATCAAATATGAAATGTTTTTGCAAAGTTATAAATAACACTATAAATAACATGAACGTGATTTTTTTTGTTTGTTTGTTTTTTGTTTAGGAGATTCAATTCTACACAGCAAAAAAATGGATGCTGGCGATTGAAACCAAAGTCTTCTTTCCTGTGATTGACCTACCAGATATGTCCTCTGCATTTGCTGTTCTCTTCAGTTGCTCAGTATATCTTGCAGTATGCTGTAATATTAAGTAAACATTAAAGTGAAAAAGAAGAATGATAGCCATATACATCTGGGATAACATGAGGGTGAGTAAGTGATGAGAGAATTTGCATTTTTGGGTGAACAATCCCTTGAAAGAGATCTTCCATGCAAAAATGAAAACTGTCACCATTTACTCACCCTCATGTCATTCCAAACCTGTATGCACTTCTTTCTTCTGTTTAACACAAAAGAAGATATTTTGAAGAATGCTGGTGACCAAACATTTTTGGTTCCCATTGACCTTCATTGTATTTTTTGTACATATAACGGAAGTCAACAGGAACTGAAACACCAACACTGGTCACCAACATTCTTCAAAATATCTTCTTTTGTTTTCCACAGAAGAAGGAAGTGCATACAGGTTTGGAACGACATGAGCGTGAGTAAAGGGTTACAGAATTTTCATTTTTCAGTGGACTATCCCTGTTCACTCAAAATTGCAAGTTCTCTCATCACTTACTCACTGTTATGCCATCTCAGACGTACATGACTTTCATTCTTCTGTGGAACACAAACTGAGATTTTTAGAAAAATAATCCACCTCTGTGAGTCTATATAAAGCAAGTAAATAGGTCTCTCAAAGTTGACGCTTCAAAAACCACACAAAGAAAACATAACATTAATCCATATGACCCCAGTTGATGAATCAGTGTGTTCTGAAGCGAAATTATAGATATGTGTGAGAAAAATACTAATATTTTAAACAATTCAAATTATAAACCATTGCTTCCGGCCAACTGCAAAACATGGGTTTATGAGTTCATGCTTGATGTAAATATCAGCACATTGTGAAGCGTGACAAGCTTGTTGTGAATTTTGGGTGAGAAGTGATGAGGACACACAGAGGACCGTCACTTCTTGTGCGAGTTTCACAACGTGCTTAGATCATGCTTCACAACGTGCTGACATTTACATCAAACAATTTATATTTAAATAATATATTATATTAATACATATTAATATATTAATATGTATAATATAAATAATATATTTTAAATTAAATTATTTAAAATATTTCTCACACACCCATCGTTTTGCTTCAGAAGACTTTTTTTTTTTCTTGTGTTCCACAGAAGAAAGTCATATACATCTTGGATGACATGAGGGTGAGTAAATGTTGAGAGAATTTCAATTTTTGAGTGGAGTGTCCCTCTGTTAGTGTCATGTCTTCTTGGCATGCGGTAATGACAACTGACGATATGAGTTAAAATTAACTGTGTACCATTCTGTTTATTCTTATAATGAATTCATAACAGTTACTGAGTAATTTATATAATTTCTCCATATACTGTGAGTAAGTGGAACTTACTATCATTCTTATGATTTAATAAATGGAGTCTTTTATGACATGTCAAAGACTTTTTATGCCATGAAACAAAAGGAAAATTAAAGACTGTTATTTTTTTATTTCACATTAGGCATGTAACATCTCCAGTTCTCATATATCACAATCAATTCTGAAGCTTTTATCATTGTACTGAATTAAGTTACAAAAAAGTGTTTTCCTCCTATAACGGGTTTAATAAGTTTTTTTATATATATAACAAAAAGAACTCTGAACATTTAAATACAATAAAACAATACACAAAAAAATTGTAAAGTAAACATTTTATAAACAGATTAAAGTGCAAAAGAATTATAAAGAACAATAGGTAACACTTTACAATTAGGTCTCAATCTTCATTATCATGATGTATCATATTACCCTACAGTATATCGGCATTTCTATTTTTCCATACAGTGAATAATTTTTTTTTTTTTTACTTTCTTCTCCTTAAGATATTTTTTCTAAGTTTTCATATATTAATACAGTTAAAGAGATTGTTCACTCAAAACTGAAACTTCTGTCTTCATTTACTTATCCTCATGTTGTTACAAACACATAAGTCTTTTGTTCATCTTTGAAACACAAATGAAGATATTTCATTTTTGTCCATCCACTGAAAGTACACAAAACCAAAATATTCCAGTTCAAAATGTGTGTATCAAATTAGTCCATATGATTTAATTTAGGCTTTTATTCACATACAAACATTGATCATCCAAACATGTAGAATACATCAAATGTGGTAAACAGAATCTCAAAGCTTTAGAACCAATTACGTGTCTTAAACCAATTATTTTTACAATGTCTTTTTGCACTTTTTGAAGCTAAAAGACTTTGATTGCCTGGATAGACAAAAATGAAGAGAGAATATTAATTTACATTTGAGTTCCAAAAATGAGCCAGAGTTTTATGGGGTTTTTTAACAACATAAGCATGAGTAAATAATGGCAAAATTTTGGCTGAACTAACGCTTTTAAAAGTTTTTACAAAGAAAATGAAATGGTCTAATGAATTATTTCTTTTATGTGAAGGTTCTTTGTAAAGCTCAATCCTGACAAAAGTAAGTGCTCCACAAAATACCAGATCAGTAAAAGAAGTGGGAAACTCTGGCCTGAACCCTCATGTGTCCTCCTTCATTAAGGAGTTTGTTGATTTTAGCTGCCAAAACTATTAATTCACTAAGGGGAAATGCATTCTACTCAGAACAGTTTTTGTGAATTTGAAGTATTTAAGAAATCCCAGAGGTCCTACTTACGGTAGTGGGTAATGATTCAGTTAAAACTTCAAATAGGATGCAAAAGTTTTGAAAAAATAAAATAAAATAAAATAAATAATAATAAAATACTCCATGCTTCTTGTGTGTAACAAAAGTTTGAGTTCTTTTTGAAGCTTCAATATCATCGCTATTTACTATTAGCATAGTATGTTGTGCTTAGGATAAATTTTAAGATTTTTTTCTAACTACAGTAGTTAGAATAGTATGCAATATACAGTATATAACAATGTTTGAGTATTAACTGAATCTGTGAAAATATGAAAATGTTATTGCAAGGATTACAATTGAACAATAAAAAAAATTAAAAGTTACACAGTTGTCATTGCTTATTGTAACGGATCGGCCAGGCTCCACCACCACCCAATCACAGAGATCACTATCACCTGAGTTTTGAGCACCTGCACCTGTCACTCTGCCAATTACCTCATCATCAGTCACTATCATTATCCAGTCACGTCACTATCATTATCCAGTCTCGTCACTATCATTATCCAGTCTCGTACATACGAAGAGGACTCTCTGACTCAGCTCAGCATTCTGTATACTTACCTGTACGACTTACCTCCTGTGTTCTCCTGTTATGTTCTGTGTCTCCATACTCTCATCAGTCTCCGAGATCCTGAGGTGTGTGCTCCGTTCCTGTGTCTCCGGTTCTCCCGATCACCTGCAAGGAAAGGAATTCAAGTTACACTCTTCATCTGTCTTCAACAAAGAAGTCTTAGGACGTTGTGACTCACCTGTTCACCACAGCATCATCATTGACAATCTCCTCTGTGCATTAATAAACATAGTTGTTTTTACTTACCACCTTTGTCCCGCCACTTCTGTTACACTTATTTGTATTCAATTTTTTTTTGTCTTGTATTGCAATACATTACTGGAGAAAATACCATAAAATTACTGTATATTCTACAGTAAAAATTGTAAAAGTACAGTATACATACTGTAAATCTATTTAAAGCAAGTTAAAGGTACTGTAAATATTAATACAGTATTTTTACTGTAAGTTTAATTTACAGTATGTTACTGGCAAACTGCTGGCAGTAAGTTACTGTAATTTCTACAGGAAATTTTTTACAGTGTATGTAAACTAACGCTTTTATCACGGTATTCAGTATTGTCATAATATTGAAATTTAGTTGAAAAAAAGTGTTGTCAAAGTATAACAGGTTTAATAACTTTTTTTCTAATAAGACTTGAACTATTAAATAAAGCAATGCACAAAACGTACAAATTAAGCAAATGTTTCAAACTGATGAAAGTACAAAAGAATTATAAAGAACAATAGGTAACACTTTACAATAAGGTCTCATTAGTTAATCTTAGTTAATGCATTAACATTAACAATGAGCAATAGTTACATTTGTTACAGAAGTTATTATTCTTTGTTAAAAAATACAACTGTATACAACTAAGAATAATGAATGCTTAGAAGAATTTTTCATTGGCAGTTTATGTTAACTAATGAATTAGCTAATGTTAACTAACGGAGCCTTGGGGCAGTCGTGGCCTAATGGATAGAGAGTCGGGCTTATAAACCAAAGGTTGCGGGCTTGAGTCCAGGTCCTTGGCTGCCCACTGCTCTGGGTGTGTGATACTGAGGATGTGTGTGAGGGTGTTGTTGCAGGAGAGGCAGGTGCTTCAGAAGGAAATATGGTTGATATAATATAGGATTTGTCACAGTGTACTGATGATGGTTTAAGAGATGATGATGAGCACTGGTCTGATGCTGAAAAAATGGTTGATAAGGATTTATATACTCTAGATCAAATAAATTATTTCCCGATATTGAAAAGTTTGTTTCTTCTGTCATGGTGGTTAGGAGAACAAGTAACTATGATGAACTGTCTCAACAGAAACGCTTTTGTCTTAAGAAGCACTTAACTGCCGTAAGATCAGGTAAAAAGTCAGGTAAAGCAAGGGAAAAATCTAAATAATTATGATGTTTAAGAACTCCTTGTTCTTTCTTTATGTTTTCCTCCTTCTATCTCTCTTCTTGATGGAAACTTTGAGGGTGGGATCCTTACACATAAATGGATTGAGGGATGAGAAAAAGAGAAACTTATTGCTAGAAATCATAAGAATAAAGTATCTAAGTTTTTTTTTTTTTTTTGGCAAGAGACCCACAGTAATTTTAGTAATGAAGTTGATTGGGGTTTGTGGTGGGAAGGGGAGAGAGTGCTTAGTCATGGGACTAATCTTAGTGCTGGGGTGGCGGTGCTTTTTTCTCCTGCTCTTAAAGTTAAAATTCTGAGGAAAACTGAAATAGAGCCAGGAAGACTGGTAGCTGTTAGAGCTGAAATTAGAAACCTCTCTTTCTTATTTGTCAATATTTACGCTCCCAATAGTAGAGCAGATAGATTACAACTTTTTGTTAAACTAGAGCATTTTTTCAAGCAGCATCAGGATGGGGACTTTATTATATTAGGTGGCGATTGGAACCGCACTTTAGATTTCACACGTGATAGGAATGGTGAAGAACCTCACATGCAGTCAGCTTCTCGTCTGGCCAGTGTTATGAAAAATCTAGGGGTTTCAGATGTGTGGAGAGAACATAATCCTTTAATAAAGCAGTATACTTAGGCACGGATGAATTTAGGAAACAAAACTGGGAGGGCCTTGTGGAGAAAGTGTGTGCAAGGTTGTCTCGCTGGAAATGGTTGCTACCCCAGCTGTCCTACAGGGGATGAGTCCTGATCTGTAATAACTTGGTGGCCTCTTCTCTCTGGCATAAAATGATTATTTCAGAGCCTCCGAAGGACCTGGTGGATCGTCACCTGTTTCTAATGAACAAAAGAATAAGCTGGATCTGACCGGTTTAACATCCTTTTACAGGTCAGTGTTAAGTGCGTGGTCACATTTCCAATTCTCAAGAGAGTTCGATGGTGTACAGAGACTATGGCTGAGGGAGGAACCATTGCTCTTCAACTCTTTAATGGACCTGGATATTTTTAAATCTGATTCTCTCATGAAAGCTTTGTGGTCTGCAAAGATCACTAAAATTGGACATTTAATTCATGAGGGAGGATGGATATCTGCTGACTTTTTCAGTTGACATAGGAGAGTGGAAAGAATTAGAGGGTGGATTGCTCTCTATCAGATCATCTCAGCCAAGTCTTTTCGGTGATACAGGAAAGAAGGATCTATATGTACTGTGTGTTAAAGCAGTACATTTCCACATGCTTGAAAACCTGAGGGAATCCAAGTGGCTTGATGTTTTTGGCTCAGGGTTTTCCCCTAAAGGTAGCTGGAGGACCTTGTACAAGCCTCCCATTGAGAAAAGGTCTGGAGACCTTCAGTGGAGAATTGTGCATGGTTTAATAGCTACAAACAGATACAGAGCACACCTTGATCCACAAGTAGGGGAGGAGTGTCCTTTCTGTGGGGTACAAGAAACATTGTTTCACTTATTTCTTAATTGTTCTAGATTACAACTGTTTTTTCATCAATTAGAAGGATACTGTCAAATTCTGGGGGAGTTTTTTACGCCTGTGCTTTTTATTTATGGACCTAAATACAGCAGGAGCAAAATGCAAGTTCATGTGTTATTAAATTTTATATTTGGGCAAGGAAAACTGGCTATTTGGCTGTCACGTAAAGGAAAATTGCTTGGTTCGGGATTGACTGATGTTATTTTGGTGTTTAAGGGATTAACAAAATCCCGTATTAATATACAGTAGAGTATGTGTATTATATGTTGATTGATGACTTGGATACTTTTAGGTCTAAATGGGGTATAAACCAATGTATTTGTGGGGGGGGGCTTGTTTAGCTATACTTGTGAGGACCAGATGTCCCCACAAGGATAGTAAAGCCTGAGATTTTTGACTTTGTGAGGACATTTGGCCGGTCCTCACAAGGGAAATGAATTATTAAAAATACTAAATGAAGTTTATCTTAAAATGTAAAAATGCAAAAAGGTTTCTGTGATGGGTAGGTTTAGGAGTAGGGTTGGTGTAGGGCGATAGAAAATATTGTTAGGTCAGTATAAAAACAATAGAAGTCTATGAAAGTCCTCACAAGTATAGCAAAACAAACCTGTGTGTGTGGGCGCATCACTGATTTGTTGACTCCTCCCTCTTTTTGTGACAGGAATCAATGTATCTTGATGCTAGTAAGATACAATCTTGTTTTTCTCCTAATAAATATTGAAGTTGTGTTTTCTTGTTTAACATTTTGAAGTCAGGGCAAAGTGATTCAAATTTGGGATAAAATTTCTTTCTAATTTCTTCATAGTTAGGGCAGCTGGTGAGGAAGTGTTGCTCTGTCTCCACTTCCCCATGGGTACAGTATGGGCATATGCGGCTCTCTTTGGGCAGCCAGTGCTCTCTCTCAATCTCTCTCTCAGTCTCTCTCAATTCTCAATTCAAGTGTGCTTTATTGGCATGACAAAAACTGCTTACAAATAGTGCATATATGTATTAACAGAAAGAAAAAGAATAATAATTATAGTAATAATAATAATATATCAAAAGTATTAATAATAAATAATAAAATGAATTACTAATGTATGTAAGTATATAAACTAGAAATGAAAAAATAAATAAAATAAGATAAGGGATTAAACAGATTTACAGAAGCAAAATGTACATTTAAGTAATACAATAGAGTAATATGGCATAATATAATCTACATGTGCTGGAAACATCAGATCAGGGCAGATTGAGTGGTTTCTCGTCTATCGTGACAGGCAGACACATATTGAGCAGCAAACACACAGCAGTCCTTGTGTTCTCCTAACAGATACGGTAGTTTCTCCTGGTTTGAAAGAGTTTTAAATGTCAGCTGGATCTGCTGTATTTTATCGTAGAACACTCCGTATGTCTGTGTATTTGGAGCATTCTGTTAGGAAGTGCAGTTCTGTTTCCATCTGATTCAGATCACAGTGTGAACACAATCTCCGCTCCGGGGGCAGCCATGTTTTTCTGTGTCTGCCCGTCTCTATCATCAGCTTGTGTCCGCTGAGTCTGTATCTGCTCAACTTGCTTCTCAGTTTCTTATCTGACACTGTGTACAGATACTCTGCCATACTGTACTCTCTCTTTAGGACCAAATAGCATTGCATTTTCTCTGTTGTTGTGTTTGTGTTTGCCAATGAGTGATGTAATTCTGTTTGATTTGTGCAGTAATCTGATTGATTCTGATGTTGTGATTCAGAGCATCAGCAGATGTTAGTGAAGCATCAGGACTGAAGCTCTGGATCAGCTGAGGGATGGGGTTGCTTTCTTTGCTCATCTCTTGGTATTGCAGGGCTTTATAATGATATGATTGGGGGTCATTGAGTTTCAGATGTTTCCAGAATTTAATTGCCCTTTTTTGTGTCTTTATGATTAGAGAATATTTGCCTAATTCTGCCCTGCATGCGTTATTTGTTGTGTGCCGGTGCACGTGTAATATATTTTTACAGAGGTCTGCATACAGGGTCTCAATTGGGTGTTTTTCCCATTTGGTGAAATCTTGATTTGGATTTGTAAGTGGGCATCACACCTCACTGCCATTGAGGGCAGTGGGCTCAATTACTGATTCTAATATTTTCAGCCAAATTCTAATAGAGATTTCAATAGGACGTTGCCGTTTTATGGCGTAGAAGGCCCTGCGTGCTTTATCTCTCAGTTCTGTCACAGCATGATTAAAGTTTCCTGTTGTAATGTGATGTGTATGTTATCTGGTTAGTGCCTAATGTAAATGTGTGTTGTGTTCCCTGGGATCTGGATCTTTTCTGAAATAACTTGATATTGGTTTTATTCAAGTTGACTGTCAGGGCCCAGATCTGGGAGTATTGCTCTAGCAGGTCCAGGTTCTGCTGTAAACCATGTCGAGTGGGAGACAGCAGAACCAGATCATCCGCATACAGCAGGTATTTGATCTGTGAGTTGTGTAGGGTGAGGCCAGGGGCTGCAGTTCGCTCCAGACTGCTCGCCAGTTCATTGATGTAAATGTTAAATAATGTTGGGCTTAAGCAGCAGCCCTGTCTCACTCCACGCTCCTGGGAAAGGTACCCTGTACGCTTGGTGCTAATTTTTATGCCACATTTACTTTCAGTGCACATTGATTTGATAAGGTCATAGGTTTTACCTCCTATACCACTTTCAATAATTTTGTAAAATAGTCCTTGGTGCCAAATTGAGTCAAAAGCTTTTTTGAAGTCGATAAACCATGCATATATTTTACCTTTATCTTGGTTAACATGTTTTTCAATTAGAGTATGTAATGTATAGATGTGATCAGATGTATGGTAATTTGGTACAAATTTGATTTGACTTCTGCTCAGTACATTGTGTGTGATTGTGAAGCAGTAGACTTTTGGCAGGGTCTACTGCAGGCATGTTAAGGCCCAAAAAAGGAGAAAAAGGATGGCTCAACCCGCAAGTACTCGTTAGAGTATGTTGATGTTTATTTACATGTGCACCGAAAGTCCAATAGTCCAGCCGTGAAAAATTATTTACAAGTGAGCAATCCCAACAATAACACAAAAAAAAATGAACAAAATAAATCAAAGATATTTAAGTGTCCGAATATATACAAAAGTATCCACACTATACAAAATAGGATTTCCAGCTCA
>JAFVLL020026418.1:0-15489 GCA_021397915.2 Tor tambroides
GCAAAGCAGGATGCGAAGCCGACTGGTCACATATGCTGTGTCTATGCTGTGATGTCATCTGCCGGAAGATGCAGGTTTAGTGCGCTGACTGTATTCCAGTGAAAGGCGTTTGACAGCTTGTCGTAATAAAGGAAATGGGAGCGAAGCGATAGCATAACTCATCTCCATGGAGCGCCATATAATGCGCCATCCCTCAAATAACACGTTTTAGAGGAAAATGGTGCCCAGTTCAACGACTGGTTAATAACAGACCGCCTAATTCTTTCCCCATTACAATCGCTATACTGAGAGCATCGACCTTGCTGGTGTGGCCATGAATCCGGCGGAACAAACGGTTACTTGGCTCATTACGCTCGGGGTTTTGGAATCACCAAAAAAGACCATTTCGGACCCCGATGGATTTCTGCAGTCTTCGCTAAAGGATGGGGTCGTCCTGTGCAGGTTGCTGGAGCGGCTGCGTCCAGGCACTACTGATAAAGTAAGCGCGCATCCTCCCTTTGGCGCACCGTATTTCACTGTTCATTTTCCTGTAATCTTCACACTACACGCGCTTTGATATTTATTATAACACAAGTGGCATATATAATTTATATAGAGGTCACAACAGATGTTTAATCCTCTGTATGAATGTAAACGCAGCCCTTGCAGCAGCAGCAGCAAGTCGGTAGAGGCGTTCAGTGCGCGCTAGTGCTGCTGTTGCTCCAGGCAACAACATTGGCAGTCGTCGATTTTATTGTGAGATCTGTACCAAGCTGAATGTTGAACGCATTTGACTGTCATATTTAATAGAAAACCAGTAAAACATATATATTAACCGACTGTATGTGAGATGTAAATGATAACCTACTTAGTATACGCTATGGAAACCTGAGGATAAGCGCGTGCAAATCGTATTACATGGCTGTGTATGAATAGCATTAATATGTTAGGTATTATCAAGGTTAGCTATGAACCCTTGCTTATATTGCCTACACTGGAAATGGGCCGCCATAGACAGTAAATAGACAAAAAAGCAGATGCGCTCTCGTTTAAAGAAACAGTGTTTTTTCTATTCCCATAAGCCCCTGCTTCTGTCCAATGTAATGCAATGCAAACTGGAAAGGCATAACAAATGACATTCAACTGCAGTTCAACACACGTTATTTTCTTATCTCAATTAAATTGCACAGAAATAATCAGAATGTAATAACATTAAACCACATGATAACGCAATTCATAGTATCAGAGCGAAAACAATATATTCCACTGAACAAGATACCTGAGGGTAAATGCAAATCTATGAAAGGCATAAAGATTTTAATATGCCTCTCAGAGGGAACAGAATTCAAATTAGAAATGCATTTTTTTCCTATAATTAAAGCAGCACATGACCACTCAGGTATAATGATATCCAACATGTTTTCTAAAGCAGTTTGTCTTTTCCATAAATAATGCATGGAGTCTTTCCTTCTTGGTTTGGTGTATACAGACGGGATGCGTTGTAAGAAATCAGTCATATTCAGGGTCAGCTCTGACAATGACTAACAGTCTATGACAGCAATAACCTCTTTTCAAGCTCCATCTAGTTTGCTTATCAAATTTCACACGCTCACTGTGAACATAACAATAGGATGTTTACAGCAGGTGTATATCCTGGCAAGAGAGCTATGTGGAAGTAAAAAAAATAAATAAATAAAGTTTGCATATTTAAAGTGGAAAAAGAAATAATAGTGCACTTGGCATTTTTTAGATGGTGTGGCAGAAGCGTCATGTTTCTGTTGGTACTGTCCACATGATCAGTCAGAGTGCAACAAAACTAACCTGTTATGCAACTGTCATTTAATGCAACATAAAAATAAATAAATAAATAAATAAATATTACGTGTGTGACTCATGTCACTTCTTTTATTATCATCAGCACATAAACATCGATGTTTTGACCCACATATCTGTCATAGTATATTTGACTATCAAAATCAGAAATTAAGCAATAATTGAACAAAACTGTCATACGCACTTAATTCTTCTGGTACATGCTCTGTGCAATAATGAGAGCAAGTCTGTTTAATACTTGCTTTCATGTATAAGGCAGATTTGTCTCCTGCAATGCAGTTACTGCCATTACTAGATTCATCCATTTTGTATCCCTAAAAGAATAGAAAATATTTTAAAGAAAATATGATGGTGTTCAGATGTATAAGGATCCTGACAATTCACTACAGCATGTAAATATATGCTAGCTTCAACTGTAAGGCCCACTGACTTAAAATGATGCATCCGTTTCCTATCTACACAGGTATCATTTGCAGCTCCTAATATGATGACACTGCAAAGAAGGAAAGCTTTATTGACATTACGATTTGATTTGCTGATACTTTCATTCTTGAACATCTCTCAGCAAATCAGCTCGTAATGTATCTGGTTGCCATAACAATAACTTAAAACCATACTTTTGCTTTATGCCATCCAAGTTAGAGGAAGCATTTGAGGTTTGGCCTACATATAGAATGACATTTTGCAGTTTTAGGTTATGTATTTTATGTTAAAGAGATGTTCACCCAAAATGAAAATTTTGTCATCAATAACTCTCCCTCATGTCAAAACCCATAACAAATAAAACATTTGTTCATTTTCAGAATGCAGATGAAGATATTTTTAATGAAACCTTTCAGTAGACTTATAGATGAAATCACTTGATTCATATGCATCTCTTTTATAATGACTGTATGAAATTTTTAAACCATCAAAATTTTAGGCTGAATGGACTTTCAATAGTAGGACAGATACCTCTCAGGTTTCATAGGCCTACAAATATCTTAATTTGGGATTCAAAGAAGAAAGACAGACATATGGGTTTGGAACGACATGAGGGTGAGTAAGAGATGACAGACTTTTCATTTTTGGTCAACTACCTCTTCTTAAATGATATGATGAACAGTGTTTAACTCACACTGCACATGCAAATGTTAAAATCTACAAAACACGTTTGTTACATGAAAATACATTTGTTATTTGCATTCCATTCAATTTTTTTGTAGATACTGTTATTCCTATGATTATTTCAGGTAAGGATGAGTGGGTTGGCAGGCACCTTCCATTAAAAATGTACAAGGTTTCATTTTATCCCAGTCTGATAATTTTGTAGTGAAAAAATGAGAAACAGACTGGCACACTGGCAGAACCCTCTGGAGAACCTCTAGGCACACATCTCTGGGGAACCCCCAGTAACCCCATTAAAAGGGAAAGACTTTGAGGCACTTGAAATATGTCTTTGAAGTTCATTATCAAGTACACATTAAGATATCCAAGCTAGCTAGTTTAAAAGGTGATTCTCTTCAATCTGACAACCCAAACGGTGACTCAAGATTTTTTTTTTTTTACAGAGATAAAATAATATATTGATTTAATTCCTTCTGGTTCCACCCCAGACACATTTCAGGGCCAATCCACCACATGTTTTCCTTTCTGTAGTGTATGTTGGTCAGCTCACAACACATTGTCAACATATGTCATATGCCTTTCATGCTGCAGTATACAAAAAATGTAGTCACTGACAATGACGCTGGAGTTTTGTCTATTTTGAATTTGACGACCAGACATTTTCCTTTAAAAAACGCTTCACAGAGCGGCAAATACACTGCCAGAACCCAAAAGGTGATATGTGACCCTGGACCACAAAACCAGTCATAAGTCGCTCGGGTATATTTGTAGCAATAGCCAACAATACACTGTATGGGTCAAAATTATCCATTTTTCTTTTATGCCAAAAATCATTAGGATATTAAGTACAGGTCATGTTCCGATAATAAGATATTTTGTAAATTTCCAACCATAAAAATTTGTAATATGCATTGCTAAAGACTTCATTTGGACAACTTTAAAGGCAATTTTCTCAATATTTAGATTTTTTTGCACCCTCAGATTCCAGATTTTCAAATAGTTGTATCTCAGCCAAGTATTGCCCTATCCTAACAAACCATACGTCAATGGAAAGCTTATTTATTCAGCTTTCAGATGATGTATAAATCTCAATTTCAAAAAATTGACCCTTATGACTGGTTTTGTGGTCCAGGGTCACATATACAAATGCCTGCTGTGTATATCAAAATGCATTCCCCTCATTTACCTCTCAAAATACCTGCTCTGACTGAAGGACCCGTTTTAATTTCCCCCGCCAGAGCAGGGGTGTGTTGATCACGTCCCATTGTGTTCGGCGTCCATCTGCAAACGTCACTTCCTCCTGCTTCCTGCTGTCCATCTCCACGGTGCTGCAGATCTGTTTCGCGATGTGTGTGTGGATGTGGTGGCTATAGTCAGGCAGGCAGTCAGCCCGTGGACTCTCATACAGGATACTCGAGCCAGTCCTTCACTCCCAAAGCTTTCACACTTTTCAACTGCTCTTCCCGTTTCCCTCAGATCTACCAAGATCCCAAGAACGACAGCGAGTGCTTGAGCAACATCACGGAGTTTCTCAAGGGCTGCGCGGTGTTTCGCGTCGAGGTAAGTTGGTGTATTTATGGTCCTTTTACTCTACTGTATGTTGCTGCATTGGCGCCACAATGAAAACAATCAACAAAAGAGACATGCAGTAGACAGAGGAGACGCAACTCTGGACCGATGTGAGTGAGATCATGCCCTGCACATCGGTTCATTGTCACAGTCTGATGGGACAAAAGCTTGGTAATGTTATGAAAATGTCGCTAGGGTTTATTTGATTGTGGTTGTAATTTTGTCTATAACATATCGGATTTTGCTGGCGAGTTTGTGCGCTACAGCACATAGGGCTGTGTCATCTATGAATGGCGTGTCTTTGTCCATTCATGTAAGTTACAGTTTGTCTGTTTGCGTGAATTTGAAGCTCTGGTGTAGATTCAAGCTTTGTTTTCTGCTTGGTTAAGTTCAACAAAAGTGACTTTCATAATTTGTTTCAACTTTTTTTTAAAACTCCAAGTACCCCAATATTATGATCATTTTGTGAGGCATATCCTTCCAAAAATATAAAGGCAAATATATATTTTAATGCATACAGACAATTTTAGGTCTATACAGTATGGGAAAAATATTAAACGTGATGTTATAGACATGTTGCTTGCAAAATTAAATGATTGACTTTTATTTGTCAGTGTTATTGTAGGATAAAACTAATTATAATATTAAGTTATACTTTAATATTGATTGTATTATTATGTGAATTATGTTAACTCCATTTTTTACAGGTTTTTTTCTGTCCACTGTTAGAGACTTAATGGCATAATCATTTAAAATTTTACAAATGTGGACAGAAAGACATACAAAGGGCTAGTGGGATTTTGATCTATGCGCATTTATTAAGGAACAGATGGTTCAGGGTCATGCTAATGTATTGTCAAGTGTATCTAGATGTGGTGAGGTTGAGGCCCATGTCACATATGGAGCGCTTGGTAGCCGCATAATGTGTGATGCTTTATCTAAACAAGTACTGACAATATCTTCGGAAAAGATACGCTTTTCTCAAGTTCAGTGGATATCATTACTCCATCTTTGAGATTAATGCTGTGCCTGGTGTGCATTTGAGTCTGCTTCTACTCTGTGATCTCTGGGGTGTTTGTTCTGCTGGAGATTGTGTTAATGAATTCATCTCAGGGTTTGTTCGCATTCGTATACTTTCCCACAGTTTGCTTTGTGTGGGTTTAGGTTTGAGTTTTCTCATATGGAGCATTCTTGCTTTCGAGTTTGCTGTTGCACCTCTGTGACAGTAATTTGCTCCTCTCTGACCTGTTAAAAGGTATTCGTTTGACCTGGCAGTGCCCAAGGCTCCATTGGGGTTCAACGCTGTCATCACCAGCACCATCACAATGTGCTAAATTTTGGAATAGAAATGAGCTGTTAGTAAACACTTATTTTTAGTCTTATGTGTGAGTGAAAGATTACAGCTGTGAGCGCTTGTCACAGATATTGCAAGGACGTGTTATTGTTGTCATGCCTCCAGCCCATGATTTGTATGCACATTCCCAAATGACTAACCTTGCATATAGGTTATGTGATATAACTAGTCCTGATTGAAAGGCTTTTTTAATTGTCTGAGAGTTTGTTTTGTACTTTTTTTGTATTAAAGTAAGACTCTTTGACCTCTGGGGATGAAAGCTTATCCTCTTGCTCCAAATTTGTGGTTTACGGGATTTTCGCTAATCTGTGTCCAGTTCGCTCTGCCTTATGAGCAGCCTCTTCTGAAGCTCCTTCACCATGAAGCACTGAGCTCATTCAGCTGTGATGATGTGATCTCAAGCTTAACTACATGATGGCATTTTCAGATCTCCAGTCTGGCTATAAATTTTGCTCAGACTCTATCACGCTACTCCCACTGTTGTTAATGTTTGATTTCACTCTAAATGGGATCACGCAGTAGGGCTAAAATCGCATGGTTTTTGCTGGAATTAAATAATGCACAGTGATATCCAAATATATAAGTTTGTGTTTGTTTGTCTTGAAATTTATTGGAAACAAGCATGTGTGATGTGAAATGAATAAGTCCGCCTTCACATTTGAAACTGTAATGTATTATAAATGTGCTAAATATGATAAAAGGCTTTTATTGTGTCATACACAATAATGTTCAAAGGTTTGGGTTTGGTTGCTTTTTTTTTTGAAGTCTCTTGCTCCCTGAGACTGCATTTTTTAAAAATCAAAAATACAGTACAAACAGTAATATTGTGAAATATTATTACAATTCAAAATAAATGCTTTCTGTTTTAACATATTTTAAAATATAATTCATTCATGTGATGGAAATTTGGTGAATTTTCAGCAGCCATTAGTCTTCCGTGTCACACAATCTTTCATAAATCTGTCTAATATACTGAATCTTATTGTTATCTTATTATTACTATATTGATAACAATTGTGATGCTTTATATTTTTGTGGAAGCTGTGACGCATTTTTTTTCAGGATAGATCAATAGAAATTTCTGAAGAACAGCATTTATAAAAATGTATATTTATATAAATATTTTGTAACATTATAAATGTTGATAATGTAACTTTTAATCAATTTAATGCATGCTTACTAAATAAAAGTATTAGTTTTATTTTTTCAAAGTTACTGACCCCAAACTTGTTTCTGATTACAATTACCAAAATAATTGGAACTGCACGTTTTTCATTGATTTATGGTGGCGGGAGAGCATAGAAGTTATATGTTAGCTAAAGAAGTAGGTCATTGTTTTAAAACAGACATATTCCTACAGTGATTTAGTAAATCACTGAAGGAGCAGTATTACTTTGAAAGGCAAAGTACTCAAGATGATGCATTGTCCACTTATTCACATGCACACACACTTGTTTTTGCTTCTCTCAGGGCATAAACTGTAATCAGAGCGGAAGCTGATATTTTCTCCTGAAGTTCTCAAGCACACAGCCACTGATAGAAGTACACATAACTGTCCATCAAACAGTTATAATACTGGCAAAGATCAACACAGGACAGACCATATAGAGCTGAACAAATCAGATTTCTCACTTCATGAGCAAAGAGACATCAGTGACCTCTAGCTAACCACACCAGCTGCTCAGAGGCCAAATGGCACACACAAAGAATACCTGATGGTTGCTTCCAATAGATGCTGTATGTGGACTCTTTTATTGTTCATAACAGGTCTGGATGATATATATGAAATATTCACCATTTTCACCATTTTTGCTGGCAAGCAATATTGTGAATATGACAATGATATCACAAATTGACTTTTATTTGTCCATTACGTTTTGGAAGTCTAGATTAGTTTTGGGATCCTTCTCAAGAATTTTTCTTAAAATTAAATGTTTTTATAAAAACATACATTGGTAAATTTGGTATTTATGTTTACAATGGGTTTGATATATTGGTAAATAATACTTAAACGAATAAAGATCGTTATAGTGAAAAACATATCAAGATTATTTAAAACTAGATTTTTCCTTGTTCTTTGATATTGTGTATCAGAGTACAGTGTTGATGTATTTTCCTTTTTCTAAATGGCCCTGCCCTTATAAATAAAGTGTGCGCATGGCTTAAATAGTGTGTTAAACTTGTAAAGTTTATGTAGCGCAACTAAAGAAATTTCCCATAAGCTTTAAGTGCTTGAAATAGGCTAGAGTCCTATATGGTTCTCTCATGGTTTTAACTGACATGTAGTTGGTCTAGATTAATGATGTTATATAATGTTTTTCTCTCTGTAGCCTTTTGAGGCTGGTGACCTGTTTCAGGGCCACAACTTCAGCAGAGTCCTTACTGCACTGGTTGCCCTCAATAAAGTTACTGCAGGTAAGAATTATCCTATTTAGATTTTCATAATATAAATTGAGTCATTTTAAAAAACATGATATTAAAAAACAAAACAAAAACCCCCCAAAGAAACAATAAACTGTGACTTTAAAGCCCACAGTGTTATCAACAGTTTCAAATGTGTTCAAAGTTGCTAATGTGCTGCTCTTATAGTGTGTGGCAGTGTTACAAATGTTCCCATTGGTTATTATTCTCCTCTGTGTTCTCTCTGTTGGTGTAGATATTGGCATAGGCAGCGACTCTGTATGTACCCGTCACTCTTCTGCCCACCGGATCAAGTCCTTCGAATCACTGGCCTCCCAGTCCTCACTGGGCCGATCTTCTAAATTGCTCCATAACCAGTTCCGCAGCCTTGTGAGTAAAACTGGGGTGAGAACACTTAACCAGCCACAGTGGATCTCAATCAAAATATTCATTTACATGTGCGTTACATCTACCCTACCAAAGTTAGGGGTCAATAAGATTTTTAAAGGGGTCATATGATGCGATTTCAAGTTTTCGTTTCTCTTTGGAGTGTTACAAGCTGATTGTGCATAGAGAAGATTCCTGAAGTTGCAAAGACTAAAGTTTCAAAACCAAAGAGATATTCTTTATCAAAGTTAAGACTCTGCAACGCCCCCCAAAAATGGCTCTTTCAAACACGCTCCCACATGTCTACGTCACGACGTGGAAATATTTGCATAACGCCACCCAAATGTGCATGTGAGGAAAGAAGGCGTGGTTTCAATAACCGCAGTAGTGTTGATGCAGCCATGTCAGGGAGAAGCTGTGTGTTTCTAGGCGAAAGCAAAAGCACTTTATTTGGCCTTCTGAAAGTAGATGCATTTAGGAATCATTAAGATTACTTACAACAGAACAGCAACGCGTTTTATGGACGACAGTTTCGTGAACCTAGGAGAGGAGGTAATTCTGACTCTGCTATGACAATCTGGCGCTTCTGAATCAGCGACTGTATGTTTTGTTAGTAGTTTCATTATTTGCTATTGACTGTTCAAATGCGGAGTTTTGCGCGTTGTGTGTGTGTGAGAGAGAGAAAGAGAGAGAGAGACAGGGTCACATCACAGCACATCAGCTATCTTAATTGCGGTTTGTGTGTGTGTGTGTGAGAGAGAGAGAGACAGGGTCACATCACAGCGGAGTGTACAGCCCGTCAGAAATCGTCTTAATCGCGGCTTGTTTGCAAACACATACGAGCATCATCACTGTGTCTGTCACGAGACTCTGTTCCCCTCTCGGGCTTGAACTGATGGTAAAACTAAGGACATTATTAACTGTCTTTACTGTAATTTTGAAAGCTGAAGCTGGCGATTATGGAAAGGGGCGTTACATTTCCGACGCGGCTTGTGGTGTTCGGCCAATCACAATGCACTGTGCCAGTTGGCCAATCAGAGCAGACTGTGCTTGTTGGAAGGAGGGACTTTGTAGAAGACTAAGTGTTTGAGAGAGGCAGGGCATAGAGGACCTACGGTAATGTACAGTATTTGAAAAATAATGTGTTTTTTGAACATTAAAGCATGTCAACATATTCTGTTACACCAAATACACAAAGTAATGATCTTTCAAAAAGCATCATATGACCCCTTTAAATGTTTTGAAAGAAGTGTCTTATACTCACCAGGGCTGCATTTAATTGCTTACAAATACAGGAAAAGCAGTAATATTGTAAAATATTATTACAATTTCAAATAGCATCTTCTATCTGAATATGTTTTAAAATGTAATTTATTCCTTTAATGCAAAGCTGAATTTTTAGCTGCCATTACTCCAGTCTTCAGAGTGACATCATCCTTCATAAATAGGGCTGGGTATCGTTCAAAAATGTTCGATATCGATATCGATACCGATACCTTGAGTTCGATACCGGTTCGTGAACGATACTTTTTTCGATACCAATTTTATGAAATCTGTTTTAACAAGATTACATTATCTCAAAAAAACTTTGGTTTTATTTTTTTCAGCTTGTTGATATTGATACAGACTCAAAGACTCATCTCCTGAGACACTGCACAAAGGAACAAAATATATCCAACACAATAAATCAGTGCAAATAATTTTAATAAAGCTCAAATAGTTTTCAGTTTACACTAGTGTTTGTTCGTTTTAAAACGCATAGTTCAGACAGAATCTTCAATTCTATTCATTTATTCTAGGTTGTTAAAGTGAAACTGAAAATCTTTATCCACTTTCATAAGTGGGTGTTTTATTTTCTTTCACCATACATTTTATTGTTATTAAATTCTGTGTTGTAGTATGTCTAATTATTTGAATGCATAAAAATTAAGTTTATTCAAATTTATCCTTAAAATAGCCTTATGAAATGTTTTATTTTTCCTCAGAAATTCTGTGTTCTGTATCTGGTTTTCAAATGAAGGCATAAAACATTAATTTCATTCATCATTTAAATGATTGAAAATCAAACTTTATTTATTTAGGCAAACAAAATTTTACTATTAAAATTAAAATATGGAAGAAATGTTGTGTGATCATTACTTTAAAAAAATATATAAAGTTTTAATAATTTTAATAGTAGCCTAGTAGTAGCAGTATGTACACTCTTCTGAACAATATTAATATATTTCTGCCGCAGTATCGTCCAAGTTAAACCAACTTTTATTTTGACGGGTTGCCGTGAATACCTTTACAGTTCTGCGTGTGTATGATATGATGCTAGTTTAACTCAAATCAAACGGTAAAATGCTCATGAAGTGACTCTCAGAGCAGTTCTGGAGATGTTGTTCATGTGTTTATGTCCTCATTTAGACGGCGGATAGGCGCTGAAATCACACTTGGCGTCACGCGCGCTTCAGTCTGTGTGAAATAAACACAACCGCGCGATATAGAGAGCAGACTGCTCCGTACGCTTTCGAATCGCTCTCGCGGATGTCAAACACTGATCAATCAGCGCCGCGTCGCTTCTAGTCAAACACACCTATGCTGCAGGCTTATTGCCTCACTGACGTTGATGAGATTAACCCCTTAGGTTACGAAATTTGGTACCGAACGACAAGACGTTTTTCGATACTCGGTGGTAACGAGGCAATTCGGTCGGTGCCTAAAAAGTATCGAACTCGATACCCAGCCCTATTCATAAATCATTCTAATATGTTGATTTGGTGCTCAAGAAACATTTCTTATTATTATCAAAATTGAAAACAGCTCTGCTGTGCTGCTTAATATTTTTTTGGACACATTTGATAAAAAATTTTTTCTCAGGATTCTTTGATGAATAGAAAGTCTGAAAGATCAGCATTTATTCAAATAGAAATCTTTTGTAACATTATAAAAGTCTTTACTGTTGCTTTTGATCAATTTAATTCTTACTAATTTCTTTCAAAAAAAAATTACTGATCCCAAAATTTGAACAATAGTATATAACATTTCTGAGAGCAGCTTGACACCCCAGTGCGTAATTGTCATGTTGTATTTTTAACTACAGTAGAAAAGCAAAGATGTCTTTCATTTGATGTTTCTAAATTAAATTGTTGGCGTTGAGGTGACAGTGTCCAGAAACTCTGTCTTGCGTAAACATATTAATTCATGTAAATGGGTCAGTTTTGATTTTTGGAACTTGTTAGCACACTATAAGGCTGCATCATGTAAACATAAGTACTCTCTCTCTCATAGGACATGACGGAGAACAGTAACGCTCAGTTAGTGGTTAAAGCTCGCTTCAACTTCCAGCAGACCAATGAGGACGAGCTTTCTTTCAGTAAGGGTGACATCATCAATGTTACTCGCACAGAAGAAGGGGGTTGGTGGGAAGGATTCCTCAACGGCAAGACAGGCTGGTTTCCAAGTAATTATGTCAGAGAGGTTAAAGGGTCTGGTAAGTGTCAGTTTGCTGTGGACCGTTATAAATATATAAACACGGTCTTCTCTCGATCCACAGTGAACCATTATTAAAACTCTCTGTGTCTTTGCAGACAAACAAGTGTCCCCTAAATCTGGAACTCTTAAAAGCCCTCCCAAAGGTTTTGATACCACATCCATCAGTAAAACCTACTACAACCTGGTAAGCACATTTCCATCACTTACCCTTTTCAAGGCTCACCAGGTTGATTTGCTTAATTTTGGAGATTTTGTGCATAAACAGTAATCAGACTCAATTGATTTGTGAATGAGCGCAGCTGATTTGTAATCATTGTGTTAAAAATATCTTATCTAAAAATAGCTGCTGATTGTTTGTCTTCAGGTGCTACAGAACATTTTAGAAACTGAAACAGAGTATTCAAAGGAGCTCCAGACCCTTTTGACCAACTACCTGAGACCTCTACAGATGACAGAAAAGTAAAAAGCTTTGGTTTTCCCTTGAAGACACACACAACCAATAAAACATAAGAAGGACATACACAATTTATTTTTAAAATTCATGTTTATTCTGTGTTCTCTGACTGGCTTTTGGGTGTAAAGTGTTAATTTAGTGTAATTAATTAAGAAAATAATGTGATTAAAAAAATGTAATCATGCCCCCTGAAGTTTTCTTAGCATTTGCGTAAAGTAATGTTTGAGCTCCAATTTACAGTTCTTATTGTTTCTCATAGACTGAGCCCCTCAGATGTAAGCATCATTCTCGGGAACCTGGAGGAAATCAGCACTTTCCAGCAGACTCTGGTCCAGTCACTGGAGGACACTACCAAGTGAGTATTGTACTAACCGTGAGCAGCCGTGTGATTCCCGGCCCCTCTCTTAATAGCCCCTGAGTAATTTACGACAGGAGGGCCGAAGCACTTAGTGAAACTGAGACTCAATCAGATGGATCAAGTTTCGACTCTTAGATGATGAAAATAGACCTGGGCAGTAACCTGAGGTCCATTAAAAGGATTTGAATATCACTAGAGGTTTCTAATGTTTACACTGACCACTAGTGGTAAATCCTTCAATAAGTTCGGAAAATGCTAACTGAGTTTACCAGCAAAACTATTTATGAATTTGTACCTCTCAAAGAAAGTAAATTAATGTTAGGTTGTTTTTTTTTGGTGGAATCTTTAGACTTAATGATGAATATACATATATTTTGTCTAAGATCAAAGAAAAAAGAACATGTAAAATAATACATATAACTATTAAAATGCATGAATAAAAATGAGATGTTATATTATTAACTTTATATTATTATATTATTCTAAATTTTAGCTGGGCTGACCATGCCCTGTTGAGTCCTGTTTGCAAAAACCAAATATAGATATCAAAACTAAGACCGAAAGTACACTACCATTCAAAAATTTGGGGTCAGTAATATTTTTTTAATGTTTTTGAAAGAAGTCTCTTATGCTCACCAAGGCTGCATTTATTTTGATCAGAAATAGAGTAAAATTGTGAAACATTGCTGCAATTTAAAATAGGTTTTCTATTTGAATATATTCAAATGCATTGATTATATATTGCATGATTCATTTTTTTGATGAATAGAAAGTTTATCAGCATGTATTTGAAATAGAAATCTTTTGTAACGTTATAAATATCTTTGCTGCCACTTTTGATCAATTTAATGCATCCTTGCTGAATAAAAGTATTCATTTCTTTCTTTCAAAAACTCCTACTGACTCCAAACTTTTGAATGGTGAATTATCTACAAAATAATTGGAGATTTTAAATTTAAACTGTTTGGGATTAATTAATTGCAGAATGTGTTGTTAATATTGAGAATATAGATTTATATCCTAGGTTCAGAAAAATCCTAAGCAGAATATTTGAAGAATATTAGCACAATATTTGTGTAATTATTCTCCTCAATGTTCTGTGATTTAAGGCTTCCAGAGCTACAGCAGAAAGTGGGAGGGTTCTTCCTGAATCTCATGCCCCAGATGAGGTCTCTTTATGTGTCTTACTGCTCCAACCACCCATCGACAGTCAGTATTCTCACCGATCACAGGTACACCACCACACCGTGTCCTGATTTCACAGAGAAACTCTACAATGATAACTGGTGATAACTTCTCATTTCTGTCCCTGCAGTGAGGAACTCGGGGAGTTCATGGAGGGGAGGGGTGTGTCGATACCAGGTATTCTCACACTGACCTCTGGCCTCAGCAAACCCTTCATGAGACTTGACAAATATCCCACATTACTTAAGGAACTGGAGAGACACATGGAGGTAGGAGAGAGAGAGAGAGAGAGAGATTGAGTTTATGTGATTTCTGTTAAGGTTTTAATGGTTGGTGGCATTTCAATGTGACGCTGTCTTCTTTCCTCTTCAGGAGGGTCATCCAGACAGGACAGAAATTCAGAAATGTATGACGGCTTTCAAGAATCTCTCTGTGAGTGTTAACTGCCTGGTTAATATGCTAAAGCAGACTGGCGTCCCGTGGCTTTGCTGCTGCAGTTAGGTGTGGATCATTCTCATAGCAACCAGCCTTCTTAACGTATTGTGTTGCTGTGGTTACAGGCACAATGTCAGGAGGTGCGGAAGCGCAAGGAGCTTGAGCTTCAGATACTGACTGAGACGATTCGCCTGTGGGAGGGGGAAGACATTAAGACCCTGGGTTCAGTGCTGTATATGAGCCAGGCCATGGTCCAGAACCATGGCTGTGAGGTGAGGTCTCAGTGGCTGATACATCTGATGCACAGTCAGCATGAAATGAAAATTCACCCTTTTCTGAATGCATGTTATTAATCATATTGTGAATGATTCAATCATGCAGGTTTTTATTTTATTTTTTTGACAGTGTTTAATAAAAATGTCATAAATCGATCTTCCAGTGAAACATCAGACTTCTCTTTGGTCACATACAGTGCTATTCAAAAATAAAAAAATAAGATTTTTAATGTTTTTTTTTTTTAAAGAAGTTTCTTACGCTCATCAAGGCTGAATTTATTTGATCAAAATTATAGAAACATACTGTAATTTTGTGAAATATTATTGCAATTTAAAGTAACAGTTTTCTATTTTAATATACTTTACAAAATAATTTACTCCTAAATTTTCAGCATCATTACTAAAAGTAGGGGTGGGCGATATGGAAAAAATATCATATCACGATTTTTTTTTGAAATTTCACGATTTTATCACGATTCTTTGTCATGTTGGTTTTACTATTTTTCAAGTTGTCTGAGCATTACAGCCAAACTAATTTCCCTATTATCAAGACGAAGCCTTTCAAAAAAAAAAGAAAGAAGAAAAGCAGATATTTAGGCCAAAGTGGGCAAAGATAAAAATCTTTGTCATTATTTTATCTTTCTTATTAAAAAATAAGAACAAAGATACACATTAC
>JAFVLL020026421.1:0-15374 GCA_021397915.2 Tor tambroides
ATATTAATAGTTTGTCTGAACTTTTTACCCTTTAGCAGAAATGTCCACAGAGACATCAGTTGGTTCTAGACAACAAACTTTGTCTGGCAAAAATCGGAATGAACTTTTCGTCACCCTTGTTTTAGAAACTACCTTTTCACAGGTACTGCTGAGACAGGTTTCTCTGCAGGTTGCTCAATCATGCATGTGGTCTGAGCAAACCATTACCACACTGTCACTCACTGCACGTAGAGCCCTTGTCCTGTTCTCCAGGAGCAGAGGCCCCATTCAACTTTAATAAAAATAACTTCTGCTTTTAGAAAAACACTCTCACGCTAAGACGTTTGGCCAAGCTGTGAGAATTTGACCTTAAACCTGTCTGCTGGAGGATCTGAATCGCGTTTGTATGCCAAATACAGTTTCACAGTAAGGCTGGACTGGATCAATTGTTAATGTGCATGGAAATGTAGTGTCAGAAGGGGACCTCCTGTCTTCTGTATGGAGGGGGTCGTGGTGCCAGCAGCTTGTGCTCTGTTGTGAAATGTAGTGTTGTGGACATTTATCCCTGCCTCTTTGGTAATGTTGAATTAATGATTTTCCCCTCTCACCCCATCAAAAGATGATGATGGAAATGGCTTCGACCGACCCTGAATAATCAATTATATTAATGCAGGCCTGTGCTGGATATGAAGAGCGTTTCTTTAAAAGGACGTAATCATCTGGCCTCAAGCACCACTGTCGTTCTGTGTGTATGTGTTTATAAAACTGTCCCCAGAAGTTGGCTAAATGTGACAGCGTCCTTTTGGGGACATCTGGGGACATTCCCATTTGGAAAAAACAATTCATAAATAAAACTGTTATTTTTTTAAGAATCCTAAGAATATAAAAGGATTTCTTGTAGGGTTTAGGGTTAGTTTGTGGTCCTTATTATTAATGTTATACAAAAAACAGAACTCTATAGTATGTTCTCATTTAGATAACTAATAAATATGTGTGTGTGTGTGTGTGTGTGTGTGTGTCTGCTTAGTTATAGTTTGAGGATAAAATTATGCACTGAATTTAGATACAGTTCAAAAGGTTGGGGTCAGTAAAATGTTTTTTGATAGTCACAAATGCTGCATTTATTTGATAAAAAATACAGTTAAAACAGAAATTTTGTGAAATAATATTACAGTTTAAAATAACTGCTTTCTATTTTAATATATTTTCAAATGTAATTTATTTCTGTGATTCAAAGCTGAATTTTCAGCATCATTACTCCAGTCTTCAGTGCTACACAATTCTTCAGAAATCATTCTAATATGCTGATTTGCTGCTCAATTTATGGCATCCTTGCTGAATAAAAAATAAATAAATAAATAATAATAATAATAAAATAAAACTTACTGACTCGAAAATTTTGAATGGTAGTGTAAAACATTTCTTTGCTTGATTTAGTTATGCATTGGTTCTTTTTATTGTTATTTGTTATTTTATTTCTGTTTGTGTGCATTGATGGATGCTATTTGCTAGACCCACGTGAGTTTTGTGTTATTGACAATCTTGGCCAGGATGCTCTTGTAAAAGAGATTTTTAATCTCAATGTGCTTTTCCTGGTAAAATAAAGGTTAAAAAAAAATCAGAAATAACTTCAGTAATTTCAGTAATTAATTAAAATAATAAATAATTACATTAATATAATAATTAAGATCAATAATATAATTTATTCTAAAAATGTTTTCTTTGATAGGTTAGTCTACAGTCGTTATAAGCAGATCTATACACAAACAACAGAAGACTTACTATACTAGGAACTTTATCAGCTTTAGATCAAAAAGTTACTGACACCAACAGGTTTTTGTGAGGATTAGGTTTAAGTGTAGAGTTATGATAAAGGCTTAACAAATATCATCACAAACACATAAAAACTCCATATGTGTGTGTTCTGATTCACTATTCATAACTGAATAAATCAACTACATTCAATACAAATGGTGGCAGAAAAGTTCAATCCTCATGTGCATTTTCATCAGTTTTATACCTGCACATTCAAATGCCTCTTTGTCCTCAGAATCTCGTGATCAAGGCCAGCACAGCAATCTGGAAAACAGACACGCTCATCGCACATCTCAAGACGGATCTGAGAATGGATAGGCTCTGTCAAAACAACGTGAACGAATGATTAATCACACAGTGAATTGTGTGAGCCCAGTAAGGGTATGTGCCACCTGGTGGTCAGAAAGGTGACGCGCTATTTTCATTAAACTCCTCACAATGTGACGTAAGTCTGCCGGTTTATGTTTTTTTGTCACTGATGCTGAAGAGTCCACTCCTTTCTTTCAGTTCCCCGGCAAGAGCTGAGGAGACATTAACAGCCCTGACGTCCTCGTTGGTGGCACCATTAAAACTAAATTTCCTATTTTCTGAGTGCAGTTGTGAGGTGATGTGGAGTGTGCGGAGACTGAAGAACGAGCCTCGATATCAACTGTGTGACAACTATCTACAAAACACATCAACCACACCGACGGAAAGATGCAGGTATGGACGTCTAGTCTGTTTTAACGCCTCTAAATGGCATTGCAAAGTTACAGTTAAACGTTTAAGAAGAGTCCATATACTGTTTTGCATGACCGATGCGCTTAAACGTGTGCAGTATGAACAGAACTGATATTCACGGGCGCAGAGTTAAGTAAGATATGGATATAACTACTCGCTGTGTTTTGTTTCCGTAAGGCTTTTTCTTTGGGTTACGTTACGTTGATTAACTTATGTGGGTGATGTGAATATTAAGGATAATAGCTTCTATTACAGCGCAGACAGTGGTTTTGTATCTGCTTTGTGTCGCATCATTATCTACGCCTCTTTTTCTCATTCTCAGCTTCAACTCCAAATGATTGCCTCAGTTATTAAAGTGATTTTGCACCTGAGATGTCACACTTTCTATGGTTAAATGTGAGGCTGAAGATGTGATTTTCGAGTGGATGTGAATGATGCTGTGAAGAGCACCTGTGCATTGCATCAACAGGCTCCACAGCCCACAGGGACTGGAGTTGAGATAGCGACATGCATGGCTTTTTATGCTTAAATGCGAGTTTAGATTAACAGTTAATGATGTCGTTTTCGTCTGAAATTGAGCGTTTCACATTTAATGAGTTATTGTACATCTTGTTTGATGTCATATTTTTCCACTCAGCTTTTTTCCTCCTCGATTTTTCCCCCATTAAGCTGTTCATTGTTTAACAGCAAGCAACACAGTTGTGCCGTTTCGTTCTTTTAAAATGCTTGGCCGAGCGTCGTATAAAAGAACTGGGACGTTTCACTGTTTGTATCACTAAGCTTATTTGTGTTCACGGCCTTCGGACTACGGTAGCCTATATGAGGCGGCCAAAGTGGAGCGAGGAGCGAGCGGCCGGGGCTTTTTTTTTTTTTTTAAATAAAAAAGTAAATAAATTGGAGCCTTGGTGTTTTGCCAGTCCAGGCGCGGTTGTGTCGTTTTACGTGTAGCGGGGATCGGGTTTTCCGAAGTTAGGTTTTGGTTTTTTCTCAGGTTTCGAGATCGCTCTGAGCGGGTTATTCCCGCGACTCGTGAGAGAGAAACCCGGAGTGGAGCTGGAGCCGACTGAGTTACTAACGCTTTGAGTGCTCCGATCCACTTTACACTCCGGTTCTAATCCGGTTTTCAATTTTGGAAGTCATTTGCGGCTTAAATCGTGGAAGGTTTGTCTTGTGGTATATTTTAGTTGACAGAGAAGAAATATAAGTAACTGACCATTTTTTGACTAAAACCTAATTTAATTTATTTGAATTACTTATGTGTATAGGCTGAACTCAATTGTAGAACTGTATAAATACAATGTAAATGTAGTATAAGATTCATTTCTGTGGTTCAGACAGGCTGTTGTTGTTAAAGTTGATGCAATGAAAATTCTAAATGCATGTTAAATTTAATGTGTCTAGCTTCTGGTGTCATTGGCTTCCAGCTATTTTTAGCTGTACAAAATAGCTCGTTTTGCTGCTTGATATTGCAGACTGGTGTGTCTTAACCATATTATTTTAATGTATTATCTTAATTATGAACTAACTGGTTTGTAGTGCAGTTTTATCGTTTACTGCACTTTGTTATTCTTCTCGTTATTTCCTTACAGTGGAATCATTTCGCCATGCAAGCTCGTATGTATCTACCTCCACTTTTGAGTGCGATGCCCACATTTCAACATCCAATCAAGAACTTGTGGATAGAATCAAGTCCCCACCTTACTTTTTTTTGATAGTCCACTACACTCGGATGTACATCACAATACATAAGAAAAGATCTGTCGCTACTTCCGTTTCATTGTCACTTTAATATTAGCATAGCTGTGATAACCTGCAGCCTTGTGCCTATAGCATAATTAAAGCCATGCTGTTATTCAGCACAACAGCAATCATACTTGTGTGATGTTGCTTAAATATTTTTTCCACCGATCCCTTTTTTCCCCCATCTAAATCTATTTCACGGTTAACCTCTTCGTGTCATTTAACAGATTCAATTGAAGTGAACTGATTGCGCTTAGCTGGATGGAGAATAGAGGAGTTATTGAAGTGCTTGTGACTCAAGTTCCCTTGAGGCAATTTACTTTCGTGTCCATCAACCCCCGTGAAAATTGATGCGTGGAGGTGCGATTGGAAGATTGCTGTCGCTATGTGTGATTACACCCAAGGCAGTCAGCCTTCACACGTTTCCAGCATGGGAAAGTTGTATATCTCCTCAAAAAAAGAGAAAAGAAATTATTTAATTAATTATGTATATTTTTGGTTATTTTCTATGTTAGGCAATATTCTGTATAGTCTACATTACAATTACTTAAAATTATGGCAACAAATTACGTATAACTCTGTTTAGAATTCAGTATCAATCAAATCAGCTCCTGAAATGTGAGTAATTCTGCAAATAGATCAAATAAAACAATTAATTGAGTTAAACAAATACAGTTAATTGGAATTAAAAGAAATATCAGTCCTTTTAGTACTAAATAACAGTTTGTAATTGTAACAATAATTTATTTAGATTACATAACTGAAGATTTCTTTATATTTTACATATATTATCCATCTCATTTATTGATGAGAAATGTATGAGTGACTAAGAGCAACATCATTGTTGTCTGTTGACCACATCACATAAACACTCACCACACAAACACTCATAAAATAAAAAGCATTAATTTAATACATTAAAGACCTCAGACGACAACACTTGCTACATGAAACATGACAAGGGTAACAAACAAATATTTGTTCATTAGTGAAACAAATCTGTCCTGGCAACAGATTACTAAATATGACAAAAAAATAAATAAAAATAAAATAAAAATAATAAGAAAATAATATTAATAATCAAAAACAACAGAAATTTAAACAGTCACACAATGCAATCATGATTATTCATACTCCAGTGCATACTGGGAGGACAGTAAATGGGTCTGAACCACAAAACTATTGTTGAAAACTGGATTGTGAGCAAAAGGAACATTTAGACAGGCAATGCTTGCAAATTCAAGATGGCTTATTCAAATTGTGGTCAATTCAAGATGGCTTATTCAAATTTGGTCAATTTATTGCAATCAGTGAATGATTATGCTCATTAGTTGTTAGTAAAAATTAGTAGCAATTATTTCAGTCTGCTTTATATTCTGTTCAACTTTGGTTAAATGAAACAAAACTTCTGTTAAATACCATGTCCGTATTATATTTTCATGAAATCTACAGAAGCACAGAATCAGTTACAGCCTGCATGATTGCAGCTTGACTGAAGAATCATTGAAGTGTTTTTTAAAGGAGATCACTGTTTCTAGTGTTGCACTCCTTAAGAGAATTGATTTTGGGTCAGTTGTTTAATAGCTGCTGTAGCCAACTTCTCTGACTGATGATGCATTCAAGTCGTGTCTGAAAGATTATGTTTATGAGTTGAACGACCATGAACAAAACCACAAATTTGTAATTACATGTGGAAAACTCTGAACTTTCTTTAAGCCCATAATTTTGAAGTTGCGGACATGTCATTGAGAAAATATTTCAGAAGATTTGTTGAAAATTAGTTTGTACAAAATATGACATTATTGTACAATTACAATAGGATATATAACGATTCAATTAGCAGCAGGTTCATAAATCAAATAAAAACATAAAAATAACACATCATATTAAATCTCAAACCAAACTCATAAATACAATACTTCCCAGGAGGAACTGAATGCACCATAATATGTGACCCTGGACCACAAAACCAGTCTTAAGTAGCACGGGGATATTTGTAGCAATAGCCAAAAATACATTGTATGGGTCAAAATGATTCATTTTCCTTTTATGCCAAAAATCATTAGGATATTAAGTAAAGATCATGTTCCATGAAAATATTTTGTAAATTTCCTACTGTAAACATATCAAAACTTAATTTTTGATCAGTAATATGCATAGCTAAGAACTTCATTTGGATAACTTTAAAGGCGATTTTCTCAATATTTAGATTTCTTTTCACCCTCAGATTACAGATTTTCAAATAGTTGTATCTCAGCCAAATATTGTCCGATCTTAACAAACCATACATCAATGGAAAGCTTATTTATTCAGCTTTCAGATGTTGTATAAATCTCAATTTTGAAAAATTGACGCTTAAGTCTGGTTTTGTGGTCCAGGATCACATATTGCATTGCCCCTGTCCATGGTGCTGAACTCTGTAGTTGTTTCTCTTACAGATGTGACAATGCTTCTGCTGTACTAGACTCTACCTGTGATTTGAGGATTGTAATGTGAGTCCAGGTGCAGTCCCGTCATTTTATGCTGGTGGAGAGGAGCGAGATGCTTCACTCGGCTGCCATGACAACAGGACTTATCTTTGTTTGCTGGCTCTTGTATACGAGCGCACGGGGCAATCCCATTGTGTCGGTGCCAGAGGGTGGGGAGAAAGAGCGCTTGGAGCGTGTTTTGACCCAGGCCAAGGAGGGCGCGTTGAGCCCCGGTGCAAAGCAGCGTCTGGAGGAGCTGAGTAATCTTGAACTGGAGGGGATCAAGGGTGGGAACAAATCCAATTCTAGCAGGACCAGACCCAACTTGAGTTCATTGAGACGAGGGTCCAAACTGCAAGGCAAGACCCTTGAAGCCTGGGGTGAGCAAGAATCGCTCAAGCAAACCGAAGAGGCGCCAACGGAAGAGGCCAACGCCTCTCTGGATGCGATCGATGAGTATGCGTACCCAGATTATAGGGGGAAAGGCTGCATGGATGAAACGGGGTTTGTGTTCGCCATTGGGGAGAAATTCACCCCGGGACCCTCCACCTGCCCATGCTTGTGCACAGATGAGGGTCCTCTGTGCGCCCAACCAGAGTGTCCAAAACTTCACCCTCGTTGCCTGCGCGTCGACACCAGCCAGTGTTGCCCGCAGTGCAAAGAGAAGAAAAACTACTGTGAATTTCGAGGAAAGATCTACTCATCTCTGGAGGAATTTAAGGTTAGCCCAACACATTAAGTGCTTCATTATCCATATGCCAGCTTTAACTAGGTTTATTCCTCTCTTTTATCTGTATTCAACAGTGTCAGGAGTGCCAGAGTGACCTTTATTTTATGGCAGATTATGTGAAGTCCTTGCATTTAGATCTTTACTCCTATGAATCTCTGTTCATTATTGAGTGGAATTGAATTTTTGTGGTCCAGTGGAGTTTTCTGTCCAGTTGAAGAAATCTAATGTGTGTACATCATGTCTTGATTATATATTGATTCCAGCGAGCCAAAAATGAGATTTCAAAATTGCAAATTTTTTCCATTTTTAATCCATCACTCTTCCTCAGCCCCAGTCTTTCCCCAGGGAGGAGGCTCGCAACAAGATAAAATATTGTTTTTCCTGCATTTTCTGCTCTGAAAGTGTGAAGAGTTCAATTATTATGCGAAACTAATGGTGACTTATCTTGTTTAGGCTGTTATGTAAGAGAAGACGACAGGCCTTTTTTCCCTGTAAGGCCCTATTATGATGCTCTCTAATTTTGCCTTTAGTGAAAAACGCATGTCATCAGTTTCAGAGTTAGCAGCAGGTGCACAAATGATTCTTTTTGAACTGCGTGTCTCGCCCCACAGTGTAGCCAAAGCCATTAGCTGCTTCTACAGCTTATGCTCTTGATTCAATTTTCATTGGTTCCTCCTCCTGTGTCATTGGAGTCCTTATCCAAAACACCTGAGCTTTATGGCGAGCAGTGAGAATTATTAATGCAGAAGTCAGCACAAGCGCTTTTCACAAAGAGTGGTAATGACCAAGCACTGAATTTATTGGTTCTGCTCAGCCGCACCTAATGCATATGCAGACTGCAAAGGTAACAATTAAACCCTCGGCAGAACAAAATGAGTCCCAGTATCATATCTGTTTAGTCCCACAATGCGAGCCTCTTAGGGGGAGCTGCCAAATGAATCTGTGCTCGCCTCTGTTGAACTTTTCAATTTTAGAAACCCCCTGTGAATTTTTATTTTATTTTCCATCACAACTGGAGGTGACACATTGTCCTCTGTTTGATTCGTTGAAGATTGTCTCAGGAGATACTGTGTGCAGAAGGTTCTTTTTACAGAAATGCTAATGCCAGAAAAGTCTTTTGTATTTTATGCTTGAAAGCAGAGAAGAAGCAGCGAGCAAAACTGATCATTTGTTCATATATACAGTATGTGATTTCGGAGACATCTATAGAGTCACATGAATGCTTGAGAAATCCACTCTGTGACAGAAAGACTCTGAATTTATCACATGAATACAGTTTGGCTCAGGTTCATAAATTGCATGTGGCTGTTTCTTCAACTATGGGCACTTTGGGTCCAGTGGAGTTTTAAAAATTAAACACTTTTTGAATTTGCTACTTGATTTAATTTGTCTTCTAACAATGTCCAAACGTGTATGAATCACAGCAAAATTCCCTGAACCATAATTTCCACCACATCTGAAATCACCATTCATGAAAATGATGGTGGTGGAAATGACATTTTAAACATTAATGCAATAAAATGGCAGACTCTTTCCCCTACTAAGGCTAATTTCATAGCTAACATTTTATGTATCGTAGATACAGACATCTAAAAATACTTCCAGATTTTTTGCATACTTTGACAGAATGCAACTGTTAAAAAATATTGGGTAACACACTTTACTCTATAATGCATTATAGAAGTAGTTTTAATGCATTAATTATGCCTTGTAATGCACCTTATAATGCATTGTACAGTCTCATGAATAATTGTAACCACAGTTAATACATTGGCTGCATCCTTAAACCTATAGGCAGCTGACTTGCTCAACGGTTTAATGATCTTCAACAAAATAGAACAAATTTTGATGATAACTAAAATATTTAATTAATACTGATTTCTCACTAGAAATAACATCAAAAGTGCAAAAAGTCAGTCAGAAAATTACATTTACACACAAACTGACCACCAAACGCCAGTATCAGATGCCATCTTTATTTTTTTTTAGCTCGACCATCGTGGAATGGAACGCACAGGATTGTGGGATATCAAAGGCAGCAAAGGATACATCTATGCTACCTTCAATAATCGATCAGATGAAGGTATCTCATGAGACAGGAAGTGAAGCTAACTTTGGATTTCATCAACTTATCAATTCATTGTTACACTATGCATTTTAAATTCAGTTATAATTATTTACGACAAGATATAATGGATTAATAATGAATAATTATAATGCATTATACCCTTTAATAACCATTTAAAATGCATTATACATCAAGGCTTTAAGTAAAGTGTTACCAAATATTCTGTTGACAAGTTTTGTTTTCTTCACATGCTGAGTAAATTATTAGTGGCAAATTTGTTGTTTGTGATAGAAAATATGCTACAGCTGAGGAAATGTCATTAAGTATGTCAAATTTTATATATATAAATCATTGGTAACTCTTTACAATAAGGTCCCATTAGTTGACGTCAGTTCATTAAACTAACATTAACAATGAGCAATACATTTGTCACAGTATTTATAATTTCTTGTTAACAGTAGCTAATTAAAATACAGCTGTTCATTGTTAGTTCATGTTAACTCAGGTCCATTAAATACAATTAACAGATACAACTTTTGATTTTAATAATGTAGTCATAAATATTAATATTTACATTAAGATAACAATGCTTTAGAAGTATTTTTCATTGTTAGCTCACATTAACTAATGTTTTTTTTCCTGATTGTGAACAAATAGAACCTTATAAAGTGTTTACACACAATAAAAATAGAAATGGTTTATGTTTCACACTTTATTTGGATAAAATGCATTCTTATATTTTAACATCAAAAGGCTGGGTCTGAGAAGAGGGTGAAATCTATATATAAAAGTCATTGGAAAAATAGCAAATATAAATGAAGGCACACTGAAAAGTTTCCAAGATAGTTTTAATATGACCTTCGTGTAACAAAAGGGGGGGGGGGTTTAGTGAAAATCAACCCTCGGGACCAAAAAGTGCCTGTAGTTGAAGAATCACTCAAAAAAGTAGACAGGTATTGATATTCATCCATAATGAATGGACTGGAGCGTAAGGCACGACTCAGAGTTCCCCATGGACATAAATATGGAAAGAAAGGAAGGGAGATGAGCAATGCCAGAGGAATTGCCAGAAGGAATTAGGTAAGCATTGTTAATATACTCCAAGTGCTGTGATTGGCAGGATTGTATGAGCGTGCTCATCAATTAAACTGAACACTCATCAGTTCCCTCAAAGAAGCACGCCACAAATCAGAGCTCTTGTTCTTCCTCTGATGATTGTAATAGTATAACGAAGGTCGCTACAGAAGGTTTTGTTTCTCGTCTGCCTGTGTTTCCAGGTGTCTCCATGCGAGAAGTGCCGTTGTGAGTCCAGTGGAGAGGTTCTGTGTTCGGTGTCAGCTTGCCCGCAGACCGAGTGTGTTGATCCGGAATATGAGCCTGACCAGTGCTGCCCGGTGTGTAAGAGCGGTGAGTGGTCGTGTTCTTCCAGCCTTTCTCTCTTTCTCTATTATTCCTCCTCATACCTCTCAAACTGCCATCCCCTGAACCGCAGAACCCCCGCTGTGTCCCCCAGGAGCGAGAGAGAGGTAGGTTAGAATCGCTTCTGTAAAATGACCACAGAGACTTCTGTCCACTTCACTCAATTACCATACCATGAAGAAAATTCACAGAAATCATGCACAGTATGGCCTACGTGTGCATCCATCTTATTGTTCTATAATAGCCAGTTTACTTCAGTGAGGTGATGCAAACCCAAGGAGATCATATTTGTCTGCAGGCCTTTGTTTAAGATAGTTGCCGGCATGCATTATTCAGACAGCAATAGCACTAATGAACCTGCAAAGTTGCTCTGCTTGTTTCCAGGAGGTGAGGTGATTAGCACAGGCAGGTGTTTCGGTTGCAGTCTGCTTTCTTCAGCCCTAGGGCACAGATGATTAAACTTTTACACATGTTTTTTTTCCTCCATTTGGCTGCAAATACAGAAGTATAAGGTACATAAATGTACTCCCTCGTCAAAGCGCCCGCTGCAGAGACGGAAGTATTTTCAAAGCCACTCTACATGAAAAGCACACTTGCACTGCAGCCTTTTTTGCTCTGTTACAAAATCTAGTGAGCTGCCTACAGAAGCAGCATTTTAAGAGATGTTCGGCACGCTCCAGACAAGAAGGCTCTTCCACGAGGAATCTGAGATACCTTCTTTTGGATGAATTCTTAGGCAGTGCATTACGTGTATACTTTGCAGAGAAGGCAGTCATAACACTAAGGCAATGTGTTGAATTCAACAAAACTAAACAAATCCAAGATGGTGGATGAGGTGTTGATTATCAATAAATTTTTTTTTTCAAAATGTTCATTCGGTATGGAAAAGTTATTTATAAAATGGTTACACTTTTTTGAAATAAATATGATTTCTTAATATTATTTCATGTATTGACTATCATGAACAACTAATTGAACAACAATTGGTTGGTTGGTACAGTGTTTTTGGCTGTATTTAGGCTGTATTTATTTGATATACTGTACAAAAATACTGTAAAATCAGTAATATTGTGAAATATTATTACTAATTAATTGTTACTTATTGTTTGTGCTGCTTAATATTTTTGAGGAAACCATGATTATTTGATGAATAGAAAGTTCGGAAGCATTTATTTGAAATAATTTTTGAATAATTTGTCTTTACTGCCACTTATGATTGAACTTGTTGAATACAAAAAAAAAAAAAAAATCACTGACTCAAAACTTTTAAATGGTAGTTTTGTATAGTATTGATCATTATATTGATCATTCATAAAACATGAGCAAATGTTAATTGATACATTTTTTTAAAAAAAAAGCAAAAACATAAAAATGTATGAGTATGTATAAATTAACATTGTTCTGTTTTAAGAAGTACTGTAAAAGTATTGTTCATTGTTACTTAATGATACCAAATGCTTTAAAGGGTCATGAACTGCCTTTGTTTTTTATTTTGTACTGTTCTCTGAGGTCCACTTATAATGTTATCAAGCTTTTTACATAAAAAACATCATAATTAGAAGTAATAGGCTTTTAGAATTAATAGCCCCCCCCCATCAGAATGCTCTATTTTTTGGCAGATTGGCTTCAATATAAGCTGTTTTTAGACTAACGAGAAAGTTTTGAGTTCTGAAACTTACAGGATGTTTTTTATAACACAGTGACCTCTTACATGTAAAATGAATTATTTCATTGTAGTATTGTGCTGTTAATATACTGTAGCAGCATGTGTTAATGAAATCAATTGAAAGTTGAATGAGGAATGCTATTTGTTTGATGACAATTGAGATGCTGCCTATGTAGACAGCAGACAGCGAGGCAACTCACTAGGTTTCTGAACAGACCTTTTGTCTGCCTCGTGCGTGCTGTTGTTCTCTTTTTGGCCAGAGGACTGTTTTTCAGGCGGGGGGAGGAAAGAAAAGCGGTGACCTCGGGTTAGTGTGTGAGTGTTCTGTGATTGGAACACATTACAATGTCTTGGGAGAAGTTTTCTGAATCAGTGTGGGTTATATAGAGCTGTTTGAGATGCTTTTAGACAGCCTGTCCAAGACTGTTGCTTCTTGTGTACGCCTGGATCCTGATCTAATATGGCACCGGCAGCCACGCTGCCTCCTTCAGCAGAAAAGAAATGATGACTTGGTAAATGGATCTCTGACTCGGCAGCTAAACTCTCAGCGTAGTGTGGACAATGGGGGGAAGGGTGATGTGGGGCAATTATTTTAAAGAGCACACATGTTTAAATGAATCATCTTGGCATTTGCTGAGCTGCTGCCAAGACTCCCTGATCAAATATCTCAGTTGGTGTTTGGCTGTGAGATGGAATCCAAGGAACAAAAGCGGGCCAATTTCATCAAGTCGTGCCGTGGTGAATTCAAACAGTTTTACAAAAGTATGTGCACACTCAAGCAGTCAAGCTGTATGGTTTTATGATGGATTGGAAACATTTTTGCTCAACGTACAAGATTACAGCTGCCTAGTGATTTCACGGCGTGCTGTAATACCGTGGCTCGTCTCGGCTTCGTCGCGCTTGCCAGGTAGTCTGCAATTTGATTTCATCTCGGAATTGTTTCGATAGATAAAATCACTCTAATACTCTGTTTGTGTTTCCTGTGGTTCCTCCGCATGTCTTGTGGGGGTGGATCACAGAGAGACGCGAGTGCAATGGGTGGCACCTCTGAGGCTTTTGCTGCGAATGTCTGAGGTACAAAGACTCCTGCACAGATGCAATGCAAGAAGCAGCCAGATGCTCTGACCCCATGAGATTTGCACTCTTCAAAAAGTAAGACTTCAAAGCTTTGCGCCGTGACACCGTAGGAAGGGTGCCGGCTGTGACAGCTAGTTCTAACATGGCATCTGATGAGGATAATAATCACATACACAAACTTAGCGTTTGACAGGAGAACACCAAGGAGGCCATTGACATTTTTTAACGACTGACACTGGACCCCTTGGAAGTACATGATTTCAAATCGGGGATAGAGTCACTTCTGAAGGGCCAGACATTTGAGCCAGAAATGTCATGATTGATCACTCTGGAGCCAAAATGACATAATTGTACGTTTTGACTAGAAAATTAATGATTATCAAGTCTAGCTTTGAATTATGGCTTGTTTGAAATTTTTTAAAAACTAATCAAATGTAAACTGAGGATTTACAGACAGATATTAAAAAGTTTGGGGTCAGTAAGATTTTTATTTTTTTTTAAAGGAATTAATACAGTAAAGCTAATTAATCAAAAGTAGCAGTAAAGACATTTACAATGTTACAAAAATTATATTTTTAATAAATGCTGTTCTTTTGAACAGTCTATTTATCAAAATCATGAAATTTATCACAGGTTTCCACAAAAATATTAAGCAGCACAACTGTTTTCAACCTTGATCATAATAAGAAATCAGAAAGCAGCATATTAGAATGATTTCTGAAGGATCATGTGACATTGAAGACTGAAGTAATGCAACACAGGAATCAATGACATTTTAAAATACATTAAACAGAAAACAATTCTTTTAAATTGTAATAGTAATTCAGAATATTAATGTTTTTATTGTATTTTTGATCAAATAAATGCAGTCTTGGTGAACATAAGTGATGTCTTTTAAACATCTTACTGACCACAAATTTTAATGGTTGGATGGATGGGCTCTTCACTAGAAACTATCTGTCAGGATTGTGGACTGTTTTGTATGTGTTTTGCTCCCCATGTGTTCCCCGTGACCCAGTTTCTCCATGTTGATTGTTTAATTTGATCCCAGGTGTGTCTCCTTAGTTCCCTCGTTATCCTGTCTTTAAAAGCCCCAGTCCATTCAGTTAGTGTTTGTCGGTCCTTGAATTGTCTTCCCTGCCTGTGATCTGTGTTATCTTTTGGATATTAAAGACTCTCTTTTTGTGAATTCCTCGTGCCTGACTCCTTGCTCCAGCGAACGTGACACTATCCTAAGCTGTGACGTCAAAAGTAACAGATAGATATAAATCCAATGTACACTATTAAGAGCCCTTCAAAAAAAAAGATTAGGACACAATAAAAATACTGAAATATTAGTGCTAAATAAGTTGAATGCACAGCTGATTTCAAATGGCTGTCATTAGACAAAAAATGCTTCTTAGCATCAGTTAATGTATCTACAAGCAGGGGCTAAAGGGGCATTGCTAACCAGCTAAAACTTGACCCCTTGCTCAAAACAAAACTTTTTCAACTTTCTGTGTAAGTGACTTGTCCAATAAATCAGGAGAATGATTATTTAATTGGTACCATTAAGAGTCAATTACCATCTGATTGACTGCGCCTTTGTATGAAAGACCGGCCCTTTGAGAAAAATGTGGTGTCTAAGGGATGAAATGATAATAGCTGCAGTAGAAATGGGGGCTGTCGTCTTCATTTTGGTTGGCAGACTTG
>JAFVLL020026422.1:0-11381 GCA_021397915.2 Tor tambroides
CTTTCCTGTTTCTGAACTTCGGTACTGAGAAAAAACAAAAAACCTCACGGCGCAGGTGAACACACACTCGCAGCTGCCCCTTCAGCCAAGCTAAACTCTTAGACACTGATTTGAGACGCTGCATCAAAAGAAGCAGAGAGCACAAAATGTTCTGAACTTGAGAAAAACGTGGGAGTCTGTTACCTTAAAACCTCGCTTTTTTTCCGCGGTTTGGAAATATCCTTGCACCCTACCTTGAAAAGGGAACCAAAACATGAGCTGAGGCACATTACTGATGATGCAGCAATGACAACAAGAGCATAAAAACACACAAAGCTCCCAGCGCACACACACACACACTCTCCCAAGAGCATCTGTTTGAGACAATAGCCATTAAAAGCCAGTCTGGGATTGTACCTTCTCATTCCTCAGAGGCAGACCCTCAATTTTGGGCAGCATAATCCTAAAAGGTAGCCATCTTGCCTCCCTCGGCTTCAGAAGAATAAGTGGCTGTAGTGGCAGATGCAGTGCGAGCAGCACAGGTTTGCATGATCAGTGCAGAGGAGAGAGGCTTTGGATCGCCGCTGCCGCAGACAGCCGACGCATGCCTCTCGCAGACGCAGACAGCACCCCGTCAGCCAATCGCGAAGGGACTCTAGCGGCTTGTAAATGTATCAGCCATGCCTAGACCCTCCTAAACAAAGGATCCCCTATGTGGTTTCTTACTCTACAAGTACGCACGAGGGAGAGCGTTAAGCTGCGGTCCGGACACTCACGACACCGGACTGGAGTTCAAAGCCGTCGGGGAGGGAGGGGGAGAGAACAGGAAAAGTGGTCTTTGCACTATTTTTAGAAGCACACAAAAGTTTCCAAGCACATCACAAGCCATTTGGGTCTTATTATATTAACGGTGCACTATGTGAAATAACTAATTATCGTTTATTTCGAAATATGATAGAATTTTAATAATTATTAGAAATATAATTAAATAATAATAAACTAGTTAAAATAGAATTGTATCCTATATATTCTATATTTTATGCTGATATTTTATATCTAATAATCTTATATATTGACAGAAATTGTGATTTTAATGATAAATATAATTAATCTAGTTAAAATACAATTATATTCTATATATTCCATCTTTTGTATTTTTATTTATATTTTAATTGCATATGTTCTCTTTAATAATCTTATATATTGACAAATTATAGATACAGTAATTATATATTGTTTCTTATATAAGTTTCCAACCACATTAGGAGCCATTCTGGTTTCATTATTTTAAAGATGCATTATGTGAATTTACTAACTATAATTTATTTCTAAATATTATTTAATTTAGAAATAGATTAATAATTAAAAATAATAATCAACAGAATTAAGCATAATTAATATTATTAAAATAGTTTAAATAGTTATTATTAAATTAAATAATTATTATATGATAAACTCACTTTTATTATTATCATAGTTTTCAAACTGCAGTTCCCAAGCACATTACTATTCATTTTTCTTATTCTATTAACGGTGCATTATGTGAAAAGGTATTCCCATGAAAACACAGAGCTGCAAACACCGCAGTTACATCTTATCTTAAATTACAAAAAAAGGACCTGTTACTTTATTTGTAGGGTAATCACCTCAATTCTTGCTTTATTAAATGTTAAAGCACAAATCTGAAATAAACATGTAATATTGTAAAGAAAATAATAATACAGCTTAGCAGATCTATGATGCAATCCAACTTGGATACTGTGTTCAAAATAACACAAGGAACAAAGCCGAAGAGCACGAGTATGACTAAGCGTGCTGCCACACAGCTGTTTTCATAAATGACGTCACAGCAAGGAGCGTCACGCTCTCTTCTTCTGGGAGGCTGTGAGACGCTTCAGGACAGGCAGTCGCGCTCTCGGTCTCTCCATGGAGACGCGTTTAGAGTGGATGTGACAGCGCAGCCGCAGACCCTCCACCGCTGCACTGCAGCTGTCACACGATGTACTGTTCAGCCCAGTCTGCAGACACACACCAACCTCCACACACAAACATATGGCTGAGGAGGTCAGATGAGGACAAGGGAACGCAACAGCTACTTTTAGCACTAGCGCAGCTATTGAATACAAAGACCAGAGAGCCGGAAGATAAAAATGCAACTGTATTATTTTACATATCTTCTGTATACAACTGTATTATTTTACATAATATATCTTTGATATACTACCTATATATCCACTTGTCTGTGTTAGTTCATGCATTACTATTATAATTACTTTATTCATTTATTCATAAATATACATATGCTTGAATTAAATACTGTAGGCAGCACATTGTTTCACTGAAAACGACAGTATTTGTTGAGTCAATATGAAATGACTTTGTGCAGTAACTCAAGGTTGTAAAACAGGTTATATTTTGACTTAATCGCCGTTGTATGTTAAACTGGTCTGTCTGGATGACTTAGTTTCTATGAATGTGACCCACTCCTTTTTGCCAATTTATATAGCAACGCATCTACATTGATCACTATACTTTTTCATGAACAAAACTGATTTTTACTTTTTCACCCATCATTCATTTTCTAAAGGATTCTTGCCTATTTGAAAGTCCATGTGGGTCTAAACTAAGACATTTCAACTAATCCTCACTCCAGATGAAACTTTACTCCAAGCGTAACATGCATAATAGACTGACCGTCTCTCTGTGAGCATTTGTCTAAAGCAGCCATCCATAATAAGCCTGCCTGCTGTGTCCAGTGATGGCTAAGTATTGTTGCTGTGCTTTGTGTGATAACATGTGAGGTGGCTGATGGAAATCTGTTTGAGTCGTGCAGTGAGTCAGCTGCCTTGAGACAGTTTTCTTCACGCTCGCATCAACGGACAATGGAGTTGTGGTATTCTCTTTGACAACGGACATAAAGGCTGAATCTGGTTAATATTCTGAAGACTGCTGAAAGCTACATAATGGTACAAGTGACAGTGCATTTCACAAGTGAAACCAGTAGTCTTTGTGGGACTAATACAAATATTAATCCTAGCATGTTTCATCACGTCCTTCTCTTTGACAAATCATTTGCCTTAAAAAATCTTGTTATATTTTCTTAAAGGGATAGTTCACCCAAAGATTCATTCACTTGCTTTCATGTCAGGTTCAAAACCTGTACAGGGACCAATGCTGTCTCTATTGATTCTATTGAATGGAAAAGAGCAAGGACATTCTGCTAAATTTCTTCTTTTGTGTTTCACAGAAGAAAGTCAAAAAGGTTTGGAACGACATGGAGGTGAGCAAATTTTGACAGAACTTTCATTTCTATTTTGGCTTAATCTCCTGTTATGCCAAATTTACACTGCAAACTTCTGAAGTGGCCTTTATTTGTCTTTCCACAGACTATTTAATTCTGATCAGAGTTGGAATGAATGCATTTACACTGCAATTACGACTGTATACTCTGATATTAGGGGCTGAGGTGGGTTTGAAAAGGCATAATTTAGTATGACTTTTATGCAGCATTACATCTTTACATTGAATTTTGAGCAGGCACTGAGTAGCCTTGACTCATCTGTGTAAAGACGTCTTTTGGAGCAATGTAAACTTATAGAAAGTGTATTTCTTTTCCAGTACCCAAAACGCCTCCCTTATTTGTCTTTCCTCACATGTGGTTCATTGCCAATTGCAGAAACATGTCCATATGGTGAGCTTTAAAAAGCTGCCCAGTCTTCATTAGTCACAAGCAGCCCATGTATAAATCTCCTCATGAAGTGTTGGCAAACGGCCCCTACACCAGTGCACTATGTCGAGGTGTCACCTGCTCACCAATGGCTCAAACTAATAAAACACCAGCCACAATTGAGCATGCCAGGAGATTAAAGGAGAACTTCACCTCCTTTTATCACTGTAACTGAGGAAGGAATAAACAGTGTGTGGTAAATGGATGAATATGGGTAAATCTACAATTGACCCTTCACAAAGACATGCCCTCCCCCTTAGTTACCGTTGCTATGTCCAACAAGCGCCGCTCTCACACTACACATCATGTTTGCATGCAGTGGAAAATACATCGCAGAGCAAAGAGGAAACTGACAACACGCCAACAGACAAGACAGAGCAAGTTACCTCTGGTATGAAACAAAGTCTTAGCTTTCAAATTTTGTCATTTTTTAAGAAATCCAAACAGTAAAGATCATTTTGTGGCTCTTTAATGTGTTGTGACAAATCACTGTATTGCCTCAGTTCAAGCGGCACTTGAACCAATCCTCTTTTAATATTTACTTAAAGCACAAAATAAACATGAATGAACATCAGCAGGTATTTTACTTAAATCGCGGAAAGATGTCAGTACACATCATTTTTCAAGTTTAAGTCCACCCACATTAAGGTCCGTGTACTTTCGCGTCCATTCGTTTTTCGTTTTTTAACCCAGACGAAAAACATGAAAAAAGAACGGTTATAGTATTTTTAAACGCTATGCTGAAAACCAAAATTGAAATTGGAACCGTACACACAAAATTCTTCACGAAAAGGTAAAATATTGACTTCTTTTCAGATTTTTGATTATGAATTTTTGTACTTTTAATAAATATTTGAAAAACGCACAAATTAACATAGAAAAATGTCGATTTTAACAGGTTTTCTTTGGCCAAATTTAGTAATGCTTCTCCCGCACGTTCAGTTGAGAAGAGTCTTTGGAACAATGCAGAGACTTAATGAAAATATGGTTTTTAAAATAGACATAGGCATAATCCTGGGAACTTTATCGTCATGAAATGATATACTGGGATATAATTTTGTCAATTTTGTGTGCTATCTGGGTCACGGTTTCGGAGAAGACCATCATGGCATGTACCTTACATCGTATTAGAGCGCTACACACGGTTTAATATATGGGGTAAAAATAGAAATATATAAAGTTGTAATCTGATAGGCCGGCTCCTGAATCACTGAGGATGCTTCTGAAATCAGTGACGGTATAGCCTACATGTTGCATATTTTTGCCCTGTTAATTAATGCCGCATTTATATGCAGATGTCACTCCCGAAACCTTGCAGCGTGCAGCTGTCACTGGTCCAACAGCATCATGAAAAACAAAACTTATTCAAATTCTGAATGGATTAGCCAAGAAAGCGCGCAAAGCGCTCTGCGCTCCCTATAATAATTATAAAACTGTCATTTCAGTTTATGGAGATCTCACAAAAATCCCTTATAATCAATGAAGATCTACACTGCACAATGAATCTCTTATTTACATCATGTTACACTTTGTTTGTTATAATGAGAGACTCCTGGGGCCTGTTTCATAAAACAGGTTTACCTGATTGTGCAGCACTGAACAAAACTGTGTGTTGGAGTTGATTCTAACTTAAAAGCATGGCCACTCAGGAATCAACAGAAAATGTCAGTCATCCTATTTCTAGCTTTTGCTTTTTTTTTATCTCTTGCTTTTTCGTTTCATTCCCGCTAGCACTCCAGTAGAACTTGCCCGGGATACAGCTATTTGCAAAGAAATATGTAACGAGTATTTCATACATGTTTTTAGGCGTGAAAAATTATTAAGATCATAAAAATATCGACGCTAAAGCTTTTCATAAAGCGGTTATTGTAGTAGCGCGACAGGGCGCTAGTGTCTGTATGAGCTAAAAAAGGTAGAAATTAAACTTAATACATTAAAAAACAAACTTTTATGATTTTTAATGAAATCGGATTTTTGAATAATGAAAATCTGTTTGTGCCTGCTTATTCTATTCATCAGTGTTTGAACCATTAAAGAAGAAACCACATTTTCCGTATTTCATTTCTGGGTTAAAAAACGAAAACGAATGGGCCCTTAAAGTACACGGACCCATTAATCTACTCTCTTCTCCTGGTTTGTTTGTCAGACAAAAATGGCAGATTTGTGGTCAGATGTTCAGATTACCCACCGCCAATCAAACTCCTTGTGAAGGGTCATTTAGGGGAATTTTTGACTTCTTGAAATCTTGGAAAAATAGAAATGCTTCATGTTAAAACGTCAATCTGATCAGGACCTTGATCAGTGTTCAAGTGGATTTGGGTATAATGTGGGATAAATAATTAACATTGTGTCATGGTCACAATGTACAATGGTAATGACATTTTCACCTTTTGGAAAAAAAAGCTGAACAAGCTGTAAACTTGCTAGCATAATGTTCTTAGCAGTCAATTACCTTTGCATTTATATAAAATATAAATTGTGAAATGACTGAATTAAAAAACGTTTAAATACTGTTTACTAGTTTGGTAATAACACCTGCATGTAAAAACATAGAAGCTAATAATATTTCTGATCTTCAAATGGTCACTCCGCTGAATGTACTACCCTGTCACTTCTTAAATCCATCATAAACAAATAAAAACTTTAGGAGAAAAAAATGAATGCTGCTGGGATAGTTGTGAGGTCAGTAATTCTTTATTTTAAAAAATAATTTGTATTCTTAAAGGAACACTCCTTTTTTTGGGAAATAGGCTTAGTTTCCAACTCCGCAGAAGTTAAACAGTTGAGTTTTACCGTTTTAGTCATTCAGCTGATCTCTGGGTCTGAGGTAGCACTACCAACGATATGGCTAGGAACTATAACTAGGAAAAATATCAAAACTCTTTGATCAATTTTGGGCGAGATGCTAATGGTCTACTCAGATCCAATGTTCTGCTAAGCTATCACCCAAAAGTGCTACCGCTAGACCCAGGAGATCGGCTGAATGGATTGGCGGTAAACTCAACTGATGGGAGTTGGAAAATGAGCCTATTTCAAAAAAGTGGGAATTGTTCAAATGCCAAATGAACTCAAAATATGAATTTAGATCTTAAGTTAAAAATAGACTTTTCTTGATTATAGCAAAGCACACAATATAAAAAAGATAATCTTACCACTAACGATTTGACCGTCAAATTCAAAATATTATTCACATCGCCTTTGCAAACCTGGAAACAGTTCTGAAAAATGTAAACGCTTTTAATCAGCCAGACTAGCAGACTATCTCTTTATGAAGCATTTAGCATTATTTTATTATTAACAATATTTTCTTTTTTTCTTTCTAGGTTCTTTCTAATACTATTTTGTTATTACTTTATGGTTAAATTTGTTTTGTTTTAGGAATCATCACTAGATGGTGCCATAACATCTTACATTTGATTTGACTACTTGCCAGCCTGAGCACTTTGAATGCTTCTTTTGGATGATACAGCAAGAACCGCAGCCATAATCCATATTCAGCTCTGAACATGAGCAAACAATCACACACGCTTCAATTCCCTGTAAAGGTTACAGTATGAAGGGTGTTGTCCTGCTCCCAGAAATGCAAATGCTAAAGATCTGTACCCACTACAGCTGGATGCACATTTGACTACTAAAGACTTGTAACACCATACCAGATTTGGAGTTGTTCATTTAATGTGCATTTGAAAGAAATGTATAAATCATTCAATCATCACACTGTATCCAAGGGGTTCGAGTGGCTGGTTAGCACAATCCAGTCCAGTCTGTGAGCATTAGGTGGTCTGTGGAGGTTCTGCAGGGATTACACCAAAACTGTTTGATCCTAAATAAATTTTAGCTTTCTCCATGCAGTACAGGCCTGCTTAGTTGCACCAATGTCAGAAAACGACCATCAGAGGGCAATGTAAGCAAGCGCTGTGAAAGCAGAGCTACTAACTCACACTCATTCAGCTCAGTGCTGCTGCCACATCCACAGATTGTGACAACACTGACCCCTCCTGCCAAAACCCTCATTTATCAAAGGCCAAAATCATTGTGTCCACCATTCCCAATAATGCCTCTCAACTCTTACATAAACCGCGGGAGTGGCAGCTCTGTCAGAGTTCATGTCAGGTGATGTGAAACAACCGGCCTCAAAACAAACAAAGCTCCTTCATTTGTGTTTGGGTGCAGAACCGATCCCAAAAGCAGAAGATATCCAGTCAGACATACAGGAATGCCTTTAATCCCAATGCTTCATTTTTAATGATAGGTGAAGTTCATGTGAACGTGACCTTCATGCCGTCATAGTGTGACACATAACAACGCTTTGATAAAACTCGTTTCATGACCTCAGCAATGAAAGATACGAGTCAGTCACTGTCATAAGAAAACTATGCCGTCTGCTGAGTAGCTAGTGAGCACAAGAGCGCAGCTCAACCACATTTAAAGGGAAAGCTCACCCAAAATGAAAACTGTCACTTGTACTTCCTCGTGAGTAAAGCTTTTGGAGCTTCAAACATTTGGATCCCATTGACTGTTACTGTATTGACAAAACAGCTTAAAGTTTCTTTTGTGTTCCTTACCTTACAGGTTTGCAACAACATGAGGGTGAATAAATGATGACAATGTTAATTTTTGGGTGAACTATTCCTTTAAAATGTCTCCAAGTTGGTGAGAAATTATTTTGCTGGAGTTTTCAAAATAATTCTATCTACAGCTTTTTAAATGTTAACTTTAATTCAAGAAATCATCCAGCTCTGCTAATGAAAAAAAATATGCACATGACCTAGTAAATCAGCTTAAAAGCTAATTAAAAGTATTAATACCAAAACTAAATACAAAAATGTCATGGGCAGCCGTGGCCTAATGGATAGAGAGTTGGACTTGTAACCCGAAGGTCGTGGGTTCGAGGCTCAGGTCCGGCAGGGATTGTAGGTGGGGGGAGTGAATAACCAGCGCTCTCTCCACCCTCAATACCACGACTGAGGTGAGACCCTTGAGCAAGGCACCAAACCCCCAACTGCTCCCCGGCCGCCGCAGCATTGGCTGCCCACTGCTCCAGGTATATGTTCACTACTGTGTGCATGCACTTGGATGGGTTAAAGGCAGAGGACAAATTCCAAGTATGGGTCACGATACTTAGCCACACACCACTTCCCTTCCCCTTATAAATTATAATTCATGTATTGTTACATATTTAAAATAATACATTTATAAATATTACATCTTTATTATTAATAATACAAAAAAAGGCAACAAAGAACTCAAACAGAAAACAAATTGTTCAAACAGAAAACTCAGGCACATGCCATAATGTGAAGCATACAAAAATCTATTCACAGTACGAGTAGCTTGCCCTGGCCATCGCCATGGCCTGAAAGAGCTCGACTGTCACATCTAGTCCTCATTAGCACTCTTATGCAATACTGTCTGTCCAGGAGCTACAGTCTGTGTGTGTGTGTGTGTGTGTGTGTGTCTGTCTGCCTCAACCGCAGGCTCTCTACTGAGGCTGAAGGCACAGGAGGCAGACCAGGACACGTTTAACCCACAGAAACTTTCTATTTAAAGCCTTATTCACACCAGACGTAAATTTTGGGCAAGAAAAAAAAAAAAAAACATTTCTATGAACTCAACACAGAATTCATATCATTAGAACTGTCTACTTTTCAATTGTTTGGTTGGCCAACAATTTATTCAGTATCAATTCAACATATCCTAACATTGGATTCAGTATAAACAGCTGTTTGCAAATATTTTAAATTCACATGTGATTTAAGTTGTACCCTCACAACATTACTGTCTTTATATTACTACCTGCTCACTTTTACAATTTCTTTTGTCATGTGTACAACATTTTCAATACAGCCTAGCGATGTGCAAACAAGGTGCCCAAACTGGCCAATTAAAAAAAAAAAAAAAAAAAAAAAAAGTAAGAGAGCAATTGTTGGTGGGACAACAATAAGCAGCTGGCTGTTTAAGTTTAAGGCCCTATGATTTCCATGATGTTAAAAACACGGATGGAATCGTGGAATCCAGCCACTAAAATGGAATTTACTGTATTACGGAGAAAGTCAGAATTTGTAAAATCGTCTTAATGTAATAATAATAATAATACCAATAATATTCAATTGTTTAATTTTCATTTGATTTAAAGATAAATTGATGTATGCCTTCAATAGAAAAATTAAGGTACACAATAGAATTTCTAGCAAAAAAAATGATTAGAAAAAAATTAAATAATGTAATAACGAAACCAATATATTAAACCGATTTTTTTTGAATTCAGTTAATTAGGCATGCTTTTTGATTAAAAAAAAAAAAAAAAATTTTGTTTGTTAAAATGAATAAATTGTTGATAAATTGCATAAGTTTCAATTAATTAGACATGCTTTTTGATCGTTAAAAATAATTGAAACATTAAAATGGAATCTGGTAAATGTAAAAAAAATAAGAAAAAAAAAGTATTTCATAGGGCCTTAGTTTTTTATTTTTATTAAAATTAATAAATTGTTGATAAATTGCATAAGTTTCAATTAATTAGACATGCTTTTTGATTGTTAAAAATAACTGAACCATTAAAATGGAATCTGGTAAATGTAAAAAAAACAATAAGAAAAAAATACAAATGTATTTCATAGGGCCTTAATTTTTTATTTAAAATTAATAAATTGTTGATAAATAGCATAAGTTTCAATTAGGCTAATTAGACATGCTTTTTGATTACTAAATTTTAATTTAACCATTAAAACAGAGTCCAGAAATGTCAAAAACAAACAAACAAACAAACAAACAAACAAACAAACAAAAAACAAAAAAACACACACACCAAGTCCAGGAAAATTAAAACGGAAAAAAAAAACAGAATTTGGGAAAAAAGAAAATGGATTTCATAGGGCCCTATTTAAGTCAGTGTCAGAAATGAATGCGTTTCACTCTTTACAGTTTATTTTAAGTTAATTGCAGTTGCATTTAAATAAAATTCAAATGTAAAAAAAAACAAAAAAAATATGAGTCATATTTAAATAATTAAAAAAACAAATATAAATTTACAAATTTACCCATTTCTTATTATATTGTAATATTATATATACTTTTATACTTCACTGGACATTTGAGGACCCCTCTCTAACAGCATGTTGCATAGGTTTCAGCAACTGATAGTGGCAGAATAGAAACGTAGATGAAAACTAAAACCTATATAACTGCCAAGTGCAGTAAGCATTAAATAAATGACTCCTCACAGACCATGACAGCTGAGGACATGGTGATTCATCACAACAGCCACAGGGGTCGATCAGTCAGTGGGGCCAAAAGCCATCTACACAGTCATTAAAACATCTAGCAGCACCTACATGCTGACTTGCAAGACTGTGGGCTTAAATCACAAGCCTGCTTCATCTGAAGGGCCGATGAGGAAGGAACTGATGTTTTTTTTTATGTAAAAGCACATTAAAATGAGCTTATTTAATGGTAAAGGGAAGTACTGGACAGTTCTGTCCATTGTGAGTGTGTGTATGTCACAAGTACATTTACATTACATTTACATTTAGTTATTTAGCAGACGCTTTTATCCAAAGCGACTTACAAAAGAGGACAATAGAAGCAATCAAAATCAACAAAAGAGCAACAACATGCAAGCATATGACAAGTCTTGGTTAGCCTAACGCAGTACACATAGCAAGGTTTTTTTTTT
>JAFVLL020026423.1:0-34676 GCA_021397915.2 Tor tambroides
GGAGGACAACTGAGTTGCATATATATAAAGATATATATATATATATATATATATATATATATATATATATATATATTGATAAAACATATTTATACGCTTTTCCCTTTACTGTTGTGCAGAACATTTGTTTGGGGCAAGTCCTCTTTTTCCTGGACGTTTCCTGACCGGTGTTTCTAAGTTGCTTAAAATGTACGTGTTTTCAATTTGTTTATTATAGTAATGACTGAAAAGTATTTTGACCAATAGCATGCAGGTATTGTACATTATCGACCAATCGTGGCGTGCGAGAAGGCGGGATCTACAGACAACGGCCAAAGCAATGCAAATATGCTGTCAAACGATTAATCGCATCCAAAATAAAAGTTTTTGTTTGCATATGTGTGTGTTCTATGTATATTTATTATGTATATATAAATACACACATACAGTATATATTTTGAAAATATTTACTCTATATTTATATTCATATAATTTATATTTTAAATAATATATAAACAACATATTTTTCAGAAATATATATATATGCATGTGTGTGTATTTATATATACATAATAAATATAAACAGCACACATACATATATTATATAAACAAAAACTTTTATTTTGGATGCGATTAATCGCGATTAATCGTTTGACAGCACTAAAACATAATGTAATGTATGAGAACTGTTGAGAACGTTAATAGATAAAAACAAAGCCAAAACCTGGACATGTCCAGGAAAAAGCTACTTATAATAAATAAACAGACGTAGGCCATTCGTTGTCCCAATCATGCATGTCTTAGTATTTTAAATAAATTATTAAAATCAGTGCTTTTAAAGATAAAAAATATTAGGGTTCTTTGGTCACAATATCACCATTTATAGAGGTACACTTTGGTTTTGATGTTTCCATGGTGCCATGTAGGCTAACTTTTAATCTGAAAAACTGGTAATTTATTAAGAAATATTCTTCTAAAGCATTTCTTCATTTTTCTTTCATCAAAATGATGAAAAACTTTTTTTTTATTATTGGAATGCTGAATGGAAAGATTTATTATTTTTTTAAATATCAAAATTGCATTCCCTAATGATATCCTCTTACAGGAAGTGACATCACTGTGGGAAAACAACAGCATAAATATATATGCAATTTAATGAATTTTGCAACATCACCATGCCAACCTTTATTGAAAATGAATGGCTTCCAATCACTCCTTTCAAATTGCTGTCAAATGATTACCTTTATTAAATTGTTCAACTTGCTTGTTTACCCTGACCCAAAAAATGCTAAAAGACGTGATTGTTGTTGTTGTTGTCATTCATCAGCTGTGTAAAAAGTGATTCCAATGATATTGTCAAAGCTTTAAGGATAAGACCATCTCTGATATTGTTGCAGTATAACTGTGGTGGTCTCAATTAATAAAACTGTATAGATATCATACTTGGTTTGAAATGCTATTTAAAGTTCTGTTTACCAACATTCTAAATCCAGCTGCATTCAAACGAAACTTTAGAATGTTTGAGCGTGGAATTACAAACATGACATCATTCTGAATGTTACATTTGTTGTTTGTTTGACAAAAATACAATGCCATCTGTGCCTTATTTTATTATCTTTAATTTTCCATTTTATTTGAACAGGTTACTGTTGTGGAACTGTTAATAAATTATCATTTCTCAGCCAAATATTTATATTTTTAGCAACCCATTAGATTATAAGCATTTTTTCCATGACACTCGCAGTGAATTGAGGCGGTTTAATTGAGGCTGACCGTGGGATCGTGCATAATGGCCGAGAAATGAACAAGAGAAACATCCCACAGGTCAAACAATGACCCTATAAATTAGTCAGCCAAACACAAAGAACTATTATTTTGCTTTCTCTAACACACATACAAACTGCCTACATTTGTGACAGACAGATAATACTGAGACCATAAAATGAAGAATTCACAACTCATTCAACATTATTTACATAAACTTGAATTAAATATTACTATCAGTAATAAAAGAATTAATGCTTATCTAATGCTAGTCAGAATGTGCAACTTAAGAGCTCAAATTTGGCTCAGGATAGCTTCACGTTCATCAGTGAACCGCTCTAAACCCAAAGGATATGCTTTCTGAAACGACCTTCCCCTCACCGCTGAACAAGAGCAGCTCTAACTGAGAGGCAAGGGCACTTCCATCATTCCAGATCACTGCACACCAGTCAAAAGGCTCTGAATGAAGTTATGCTAAGCTCCGGCACCCATGAAATCATGCCTGAATCACTGCCTGACTGTGACAAAGGCCTCATTATATTTTCCAGGCTGTTTGAGAAATTCCTAGTTAAAACTGTGGTTTCGTTCTTTCACATTAGATCAGTAAAGTGTTTATTTGCACAAAGGTTGACCTAAATTTACCTTGGCTTATTTAAAAATTAAAGAACCGAGCTACAGTTTATCTCTTCAGTATTACAGACATCACATCAAGCATAATGAGTTCAAGGACAACATGCTACATCCCACACAGAGGCCTCTCTCTCTCTCTCTCTCTCCATTCATTCAGCGGCATGAGTGCTTCTCTAGGCATTATTCACAGCACAGCAATCAGATAAGAACGATGACAGAGTCACTGTTTGAGCAAAGTCAGAAAATGTTCTCAAGTCACATGGTGACATTATTTTTCTGACAATGAAGCATATTTTTCCCTATATTCGCATTACAAAGGATTCATTCATTTTATTTTTGAGTTTTTTGTAATTCCTAATACTCTCAATAATGATTCAGAATAGATTAAAAATATTGTAACACAAGCTTTTCCATTCTAAATTAGGAGCACTACAATTAGTACTTCGCAATTACTCTCCCTCAGGTCATCCGAGATGTAGATGAGTTTGCTTCTTCATCAGATTTGGAGAAATGTAGCATTGCATCAGTGTCTCAGCAATGATGCTCTGCAGCGAATGGGTGCCGTCAGAATGAGAGTCCAAACAGCTGATAAAAACACCACAATAATCCACTCCAGTCCATCAGTTAACATCTTGTGAAGTGAAAAGCTGCGTGTTTCTAAGAAACAAAACAAGCGTAATATTGCTTTCTCCGGTGAAGAATTCATCTCGACTGAAATAGGAGAGAAATCTGCACAGATCAGACACCGTTTACAAGCCAAAACAGCTCTAAACAAATATGTGTGTGGATTTTGATGTGAAAAACAACAGGAGAACAACTTTTTCACTGGAGGAAGCGTTATTATAGATTATGGACTATATTGTTGCTCCTGGCTAAAATATCAATTTAAAGTTAAAGTTAATGATGGATTTATTTCTTAGAAACTCACAGCTTTTCACTTCACAAGATGTTAACTGATGGACTGGAGTGGTGTGGATTACTTGTGATGTTTTTATCAGCTGTTTGGACTCTCATTCTGACGGCACCCATTCACTGCAGAGCATCCATTGCTGAGCAAGTGATGGACTGATACATTTCTCCAAATCGGTTCCATTCATCTACATCTTGGGTGAGTAAATTTTAAGTATTACTTTTTAAATTTTAATTGTATTTATTTATTTTTGCATTTCCAGCATGATATTTTTTTAGGAAAACTTTTCTTGGAAATGTCAGTGTAACCCAATATTTACACAACACATTTTTGTCTTTCTTTTGGGGTAAAACACAACGACATGTTCTTCAGCCTCAGCTGTGTTAGTATTAAATGCATTTTCCTGAACTTATCAACCTCATTAACAAACATAATCATCAGCAGACACAAGACTGTCACTGTACAATCACCAATTAAATTAACACATTATATTAAACCTACAACAAGTAATACAAGTCTATTTTAGTGCATGTTGTTATCTTTCAGTTGGGATATTTCACTGTAACAGTTTGCGATTAAGTGCGACGTTTTTTCTGGGGTCTTCACGATCATCTCTGATGAAGTGGAAGCTCAGTCGACGTCTGTATTTGTTTTTGTGTCCAGCGATGTGGGGCTGAAATAGTTTACTCAGGGTGTTGAATCCTTTAGGGAGGTTTGAGAGGTTCTGTGTGTCCTTCTGCAGGCTGTGAGGGTCTCCAAGCATCTTTCTGATTTCAATGGACACGTCTGGACTTAGATAATGGTAGGGTTTTTTACCACTGTTATCCCTTATGTTAGTGTTGGCACCGTATTCACTCACCAGCAGAGATAACACACATTCACGACGGTGAATGGCGGCTATGTGGAGCGCTGTGTATCCGTCATAAGACTTGGCATTCACATCGATCCCCGTGCCTCTCTGTCTGGAAACATCAATGACTTTACACACCATTTCACCGTTTCCGCTTTTAGCAGCCCAATGCAGGATGGTGAATCCAGACATGAAATTTGGCTTGTCTGCCAGCCGAGGGTCTTGCAGCAGGAGGCCGTAGATCTGACGCCAGCTTCCCGTTGCTGATTTCACAAGCCACTCATGCTCCATTGCTCCCAAAGGAATCCCATCAGAGTCTTTAGCCTCATTATTACCACCAGATTTGGTGAGTTTGCTACACCTTCTCAGTTGCGGCGAACCCTGTGCATCTAACTCCTTTCGTTTGGCTCTCAGAGACCTGTAGAGAAAGTCTTCTCCAGCAACACAGCTCTGATATGCTTTGACTTTCATAGCTCGCTCTGCAGTCGCTGTAGATGGCGGTTTAGCATCTGCTATTAGTGTTTTTAGGCTCTTTTCCTCATGCTGCAGCTCACATGATGGAGATTTTACAGCCACAAGAGCAAAAACAGCCCCACTTTTAGCATCACTTGCCACATTAAGCACTCTTGCTGTCACATTATAGTCAGATGAGTGGACAAACTCAACATCAAGTCCACTTTTACTGCTATTACTCTCAGCTTGCGGGGAGCAATGGCAATAATTGTTATTAATAATATCCACATTCTCTATTTCACTGGAATCACGCACGGATTTGATGCTGCATGGAGATGCAATTAAAATGTTTTTTTCACCTGAGATGAATCCAAGGTACTTTTTCTTCACAGCCACGTACTTTACATCATTGACTTGTTGCACCACGGCGACACTGTTGACCAGGCTTTTGAACAGCTCTCGGTTTTGTTTCTTTTCCGCGGGATCGCTGGAGTTTATAAGTCCTTTGAAGTTGCTCACGAGCTCCGAGTTTTTCACTTTCCCCCCGCGCTCCAGTAAAAAGCTTAGGATCATATCTTGAGTCAAAGCCATTGCTGCCGTACTTTTTCTTCTTTAGTGTCTGTGTGAGATGTTTCATAAACAACCTGCTGTTTCCGGTTATCCTCTGAAATCCGCGTGCCTCTTATCCAAGACCACCACGTGAACGCGCGGCGGATGAGTGAAGGATGCGCCTGCGCGTGCACGGCGGAGGGGAGCGGAGTTCACGCGCAACAGCATCCTCTCTAAAGAGATAGAAAAGGTTTGTAAGTGTGCATCTCGTCCACAACTCTAACTCTACACAAACGTATCTAATAGCACATTAAGTCATTAAATAAACTAATAAATTAAATGCCAACCCGATCTCATAAATAGTACGCCGATAAAAATCCAAATCGCGTGGCATTGATACGCAAAAACTGACTTTGGCGTGTATTTGCTATGCAATGGGTAGGATTAGGGTTGTGGGGTAGATGCGTATCATATGCACGCGAAAACTGCGTATCATATGCACGCCAACAAATTTCGTATCATATGCACGCGAAAACTGCGTATTATATGCACGCCAAACACGTGCGTATCATATCAACGCCTGAGTCAATTTTTGCATATCAATACCACGAGTTTTTGATTTTATTTGGCGTACTATTTATACACATTTTCATGAGACCGGGCTCATGCTATTAAATGCATACATGCATGCCAAGCCGAGAATATGGTGGTTTGCATGCCATCTTCTGGTTAGTTCATTTTTATCGCTCTGGTACTATTTTCACAAGTAGGAGGACATTCTCCAGACTTTCAGTGGTGGTTTAATTTTGTCTCCGTGTTTAGTGCTAATTTGGTATAAAATAAAATTTGACACTTTATTCGGTTACATATTCTGTTTATTTATTTTTAAGACACGCCGACAGTATTAACAATTAATATTCCTTTGTACACCACTGGAAAAGCACAATTTCCATGACTGAGTTTCATGATGGAGGCTTGCTTTACAAAATAAAAGTGCTGGGAGACCTGTTGATCTCCATATAGGCTACTGATGTGGAAAAACACCAATTTGCACACTCTAAAAATAACACAATTTTATTTATATTTCATTAAAAAGATGGCATTTTGAATTAGACTACCCCATCAAACGAGAATTTAAAGTTGGCTGTTTTTGGGAAACAACTTCACACTAGAGTTTATTTTTTTATTAGCTATAAACAGATCTAACAGAATGACAATATATCACATTGGGAGCAAGATAATAATGTAGGCTACCTTTTGAACAGATTCACATTTCTTACAGCTTTCTTAGCAGAAGAGTCAGAAATAATACACATACTGTATAGAGTTCTAAATCTTCAAGAAAAAATTCTAAAGAAAGGCTTACACTTATAAAATTTACATTTATGTATAAAATTTTAGCCAGGAAGAAAATAAAGTGGAATAAATAAAAACATATTTCAATGAGATATCAGGAATTATACCACAAAAAACACTCCATATATTTTACCAGAGATTCTTAGTATACTCACAATACCAAAAAAGATGAGACAAATCTTCAGTGTGCTGATCACAGAAAGGAGCAATTTACATCAAAGTCATCAGAAATAACCCTTTAAAAAAACTGTAGGATGTAGGACAGCATTGATGTTTAAGACACTTCTTTGAATTTCTGAGGTAAAGTCCACACTCTTTCCCAGTTAATACATGTCTGTTCCAATAAAAGACAGGCAAGAGACCTCTGAGGAGAGAATGAACAGAGTTATATGACTTTGTGGTAAGGGATCATTTACAAACAACCTGAGAAAACTGGTTATTAAAACCCTTCATAAACATAATAATCCCAGAAGGAAAGGCTCCAACAATAGCAAATTCTCTCTCTGAAACTGGGATTTTATAGTAGATTTTATTAAAAGGCTTTCCTTTGTCATTAAATAACTGACAAACCAAAATATTAAAATTGTTTGCACAACTATCAAAGTAAATTGGTTTATTTTTGTACAGTAAATCTCTGTTGTGCCAAATTATATAAGCTAACTATGCGGGGGGAAATTATGTTTGTAAAATAAAGACCACATTAAAAGATTAAATATAAATATACAAGATTTACTAGATTTTATCATTTGTGACATTGTTTGTGAAAATAAGAAAGTTTGGAAGGAATTTTTCAGGATTGTAATTACACAAAGCAAAAAATATTAAATCACCTAATTTAGAAAAAATAAAATTTGGTATAAAGTTCCACAAATTCACACTATAGAGTCCTGCAGGACTGAGAAATGCTGTGACGTTGAAAATCTGAAAGTGAAAGTAGTTTTTTGATTGGTCGCTGAAGGAGGCTTGTTTTAATGTTTGGGGTGAGTGCCTAAAGTAAAGTCCGGCCTAGAAGTCAAATCCTGCGTCCAACAACCGCAGAAACCGGAATTTAACATTCGGTGTTATTGAACACCAGCCCATTTGAAGAGGTAAGATCACTTCACGGAAAACGCTGTCACGATCACTCAGATAAGGCATTGCTAAATCGTTAACTACGCTTACAAGATTATTATCTGCGATTGCATCAGGTTATGTCTCTGAAAACATCACATTATAGCGCATATAACTTAATAACGTGCTTGCTTGGACTGTTATGTAAATTCATGTATTTTGGCGGTGTTATATTGTCATTGCTATTTTTGTGGCCTGTCCTTGTTTTTTTAGTACAACAGCCCATGAAATACGTAAAATATTACCTAATGTGTCCAAGTAGCCTACTCCAGTGCGCGAGGTGTTCCTCTTTTTTTATATAATGCTTTATTTTCAACAAGTAGCATGTACAGTGTTTTGTTATATATCCCACTATATAACAAAAACATTTCACATGCCTCAACAAGAAGGAACAAGGAAAGAAAAGAAAAGAAAAAAAGGAAAGAAAAAAGAAGAGAGGGTACATAAGCATCAGTTTACAGACAAATATATATTATACACATATATTTCCATTTCCATAGAATATTACAATGCAATTTTTGCTTTTAACTGGAGCAGACACATAAATTAACCTAATTTACAATTTACCCTTCATTATATGGAATATAATATATATAATATGGAATCAATTAAGGTATATACAGTCAGTGTATGAATATTAATTAGTAAAACAGACATGGCTTTGTTATACTGGGCGAAGGTCAGATAATTAACCCGTTTAATCCCATTTTTTTCCCAAACATGAAAATATTCAAATGATGTGTCATTAGTAACCCTTTGAAATAACACTTTTTTTTTTGTTTTTGGAAAAGTGTGTGAAAAATAGTGTTTTATGGTGGGATAATGTGTATACTGAATTAACATATTTCTGCAGTCATCAACATTGTTATATATCTCAGCCCAGCTATTTTAAACGGTTTAATCACGGGTTACTGCTTGAAAACCCTTATACAACACTGACAGGAATACAGAGATAAAAGACAAAAAAATGCAACCATCAACATTATGTTACTTTATTGTAACATATATCATAGAGTTGTTATAGTAGTGCTACCAGTATTACAACATCAATATTGTAGCTTAATTGAAACTTTGAGTTTAGTGCAATATTCACTGTAACTTTGTCATTGCATCATTTTAGCACAGCCTTCACTAATAGCTGCAATTAGTTTTATATGTATAGTATATGCACTGTATTATTATCCCACCGCTCACTATCGTTGCCATCAACATGTTTACTCAAACTTAATAATTGTGAAATCATATATTAATGCTAGACACCTTAAAGATAGCATACCAAAACATCTTTGTCATCATACTTTTGTTTTGGAGCATTGATGCATGCATCATCTTCTCATGGTGCACACAGAAAATAAACTGCTCTGGTCATGTGACACTGCACATATTTGTAATTGAGACCCCTTAGGTGTCTGATGTTTGTCATGTAGCATCATGTTTCTGATTTCTGCAGTAATTCTTAATTTAGTTTGCTTGTGCATATATTGTATTGTGACCTATTAATGTTGCAATGATATTAGCCTAATTGATTTTAATTATTTGAATCTAATTTTTGTTGTTTTATTTTGTCATTTTTGTTTTATAGGTTAAACAGTGTGAAATCAAAATCTTTCAAGCACCTCCTGGAAACCGCTTGAATGGCTGGTGACGTTCATAGTTGGGGATTGAGAAGGTAGCTAATGTTTGCCTTCAGTTTCTCAACATGAAACTACAGTTAAACTGACAAAGCAGAAAAGAGATTAATAACTGAATTTAACATTTTATAGAGCTATGGCGCAAAAGCTGACACACTCTGTTGAGGTGTCAGAGACACCCAAAGACCGGGACGATTCAGATTCAAAACAGAAAAAGCAGCTCCTCGCTGTGCCCGGTAGGCCTAAATCATATCATTTTTTCAAACATGTCAACTTGTATTTCTGTTTTATAGCATGTAAAAATGCGATTATGTTTCATTATGTAATAGTAGGTTTTTTGCCCTTAATGCAACTTTTTTTTTTAGTCAGAAACAGCTTTAGTATTTCAGTTGTGCTTCAAAATGACTGATCAGTGAACTGGTAAAATGCATTGAAAGCCAGATGTTATTATTTTACAGAAGATCAATGGGTGAGGCAAAGGGTCCAGTCGATGGATGCTGTAATGACTTTCAGGAAAACTGATCAGGCTTGGAGGCCTCGTCTTATCTCTGCTCCTCCAAACGCTGCTGTGAAATACGGCAGAAAGCTGAGGAGAATCACAGATGAGTTTGACGTTCTGCTCGATAAAAAGGTAAGATGAACTGGGAGCAGGGGATGGTTTCAACTATTATTCAGCTAATTCAGTCATTTGTGCCCTACCATGAGAACTTTGTTCTTACAGTGGTGGCCAAAATTATTAGGCCACTAGTATTTTCAGCAGCTAAAAATGGTGTTAAGTCAGTTATTTCTATCTTTTGCTGTAGTGTGTCAGCAGGAAATATCAGTTTACATTTCCAAACATGTATTTTACCAATAACTGTAAAAATTCAGTGAGATTTTGTCTGACAACAGCCAGTGCTCCACACAGAGATCTGATCTGATCTGATCCAGTCTGTCTGGAGTGACATGAAGAAACAGAACAAACTGAGACTCAATCCAGAAGAACTGTGTCTCCAAGACGCTTCAAGTTAACTGATAAAGAAAATTTATTTATGACATTAATTTTTGACAGAAACGATCTCATTTTTCACGAAACGATATCGATTCGTAATTCCCAAGAATCAATTAGTCTAGCCTGTTTTCAGTTAATGGACGGAGCATCACATCCTATGAATCGCAATAAGCATTGTGCTTTGGTACTTTTAATATGAAACAAAGTCTCAGATTTCAAATTCTGACCATTGTATTGCAATATTTGAACAATAAATACTGTTTTGGTGCTGTTTAATGTGGAGTGACAGATCGCTGTAGCGCCCCAGTGAACTGATCATCTCCTCTGCTTTAATACCAGTTACAGCACAAAATAAACATGACTAAACATACGAAGGTAAGGTAAAAGAAAGAGTACAACTTTACAATCCGTATCCTGTCTCGTGTAATCGCTCAATCAGTGTTTCAGCCACGCAAAGACATCAATATAACGGCTTGTAAACAATATGTCACATAACGTCACATTTACCTCTGAAAAATATATTTGGTGACCATAAACTCATTAGTCAGCTAGAAAAATAAACTGTAGAGAGGGGCATATTTACAGTAATCATTTTTACTGTTCTTCAATGTTTATTTTGTTTGAATAAATCCGTCAGGTTATTTTTATGACAGCCACCATTTAAATGTTTAGCCTATATTTAAAAACAATGAATTGAATTAGAAATTATTATATATTATTATTATAAAAACATCAAGTGTATTTTAAGTCTGCAAATCATTTTAACCTTCAATATTGTAGTAATGTAGTACCATCTGACTCATGTATATTTTGCAGCGTTTAGTCGAGATATTTTTTTCCTTGATAAAATTTGTCATGTACTGTACCCGACATATCCAAAATAATCAATATTGAATCAAATCGAATTGAATCGTGAAATTTGTATCAAAACCCAACCCTCCTCATTTTACAGCATTTTTACACAAGTGCCTAAAACTTTGAACAGTATACTGTAAGTTTGCACGAAGGTTTCTTGAAGTGTCTTGGAGACACAGTTCTTCTGGATTTAGTTTGTCTTAGTTTCTTCATGTCATACCAGACAGACTGGATGATGATCAGATCAGATCTCTGTGTGGAGCACAAAAATCTCACTGGATTATTACAATTAATGGCAAAATGAATGTTTGGAAATGTAAACTGATATTTCCTATTGATACACTACAGCAAAAGATATAAATAACTGACTTAACCCCATTTTTAGCTGCTGAAAATACTAGTGTACTAATCATTTTGGTCACCGCTGTATATCGGGACAAGACCACAGGAACCAGATGAGTCCTCTGCACAATCTGACTCTGCTGCAGCCTAGATTTAAACTGCTGATTTTGTCTGGCCAGACGAGATTGACACTATTTTGACACACTATTTCCCCGTCTGATATAAAGCCACCCAGCTTTATATCAAGCTGATGTAAAGCTGCTTTGACACAATTTGCATTGTTAAAAGCGCTATTCAAATAATAGTGACTTGACTTGACTTGTATATCTTTGTCTGCTTGTCAAATGAAGAGGATGTGGAGCGACAGACCGGCATCACAAATCCGGCAGTATGCTTAAGCTTGCTCTGGAGCTATAAAGAGTCTGATGGAGAGAGGAGGTCATCCACTACAGCTTCCCCCAGCACTGCAAACCATGCAGCTTCTTCAGCTTCCGTTTCATCAAACTCTTTTAAACACGTATATTAAGTGTTTGTTTGATTTTAAGATGTCAACAAGAAAATTCCATATACATAGATATATGTCTCTCAAGCTCTAAACACTTAAAGGTGCTGTAATTTTTGACTGTACTAAAGCATAAAAATAGCATTTTATGTTTGCAGATATTTAGGGAACATGCTAAGTTCACACACTTGTTTCTCTGAAAAACAATACTACTGCCAGTTATTCTACTTTGAAATGTGCATTCAGTATCAGAATATCTGCTTTTGTTTTGGTCTGTGTGACTCCGCCCACTGGCAGTTTAACCAATAGGATTTCAACACCCCGGGTTGCCAGTATTGCAGCCATGAACGCAACGAACTGGATCAGAGATTGCAGATTCTACCCAATCTGCAAAGCTTCAGCATGCATCTAAAAAGCTCTGTGAGCGGAGGAATATTAAAACTCAGCTCAAATTACAGTATAAGGCTTGTCGCCTTCCATTGTCAAATCCGCTCGTTCCTATTGTGTGTTCTCAATCTGGCAACCCGCTTGGGCATTGAGTCTGAGGACGACAGGTTTGGGAGAAACGACTCTCTCCAATATTTTGAATTTGGACTGAAATACTTCATTTCAACTACTAGCTGTCAGTATTACATACTGCACCTTTAACTCTATTTTTACTTTATATTTTTTTAAGAGAGTTGTCTGTACAAGAAACAAAATGAGCATAAAGGCATAAAGATGAAGTGCTCAAGAGACTTTGGCCACACTGAAGGCCCTTCTTTATGTCCTTTGAGTAATAAATATTTTTATTAAGGTTTGTCTACAACTCTCAATCAAAATGGTTTTAAAAAGGGTTACCATTACTGAATCATGAGTGTTGCTAAAATGTTATTTTTTGATCTCTTTTTATGGCTTTTTCATTTAAAAAAAAAAAGAATAAAAATTGTATTCATCTGAATGTCTGTTTACTTGTGTATGCTTTGCTTGTTCTATCTCGTGCACTAGAAACAGGCCTAGTAGTCATTATAATAATAATAATCAACTAACTATGCTAAACACTGTCTGAATCAGAATGCTTATTGGTTTATGTCTGACTAATGTACTTGTTGAATTAGAAATCAAATGGCATTATGTATAATTACTGGAGAACAATATGAGCTTAAAAAAACAGATCAGCACTGTTGTGATGATGCATGACTACATATTATTTACAAAATGGCAGTAAATTATTCATAATGTAATGACTCACCCTTTTTTTTCTTTTAAATTTTCCTTTCTAAAACTTCTTAAAAACTGCATATACTGTATACATTTGTAAACAAACCTTTCTTTCAGGAAACACAGTTTGGGAAACCCTGGTGTAATGAAATGTTCAATGCACTTCATGATGTTGATAAAGAATGGAGAATATTTTGAGTTACGTCAAAAGTCATCATAAAGTAGTCAGAATTCATTACTTAATATGTGACCGTGGACCACAAAACCAGTCATAAGGGTCAGTTTTTCAAAATTGAGATTTCTACATCATCTGAAAGCTGAATAAATAATCTTTCCATTGATGTATGGTTTGTTATGATAGGACAATATCTGGCTGAGATACAACTATTTGAAAATCTGGAATCTGAGGGTGCAACAAAAAAAATCTAAATATTGAGAAAATCACCTTTAAAGTTGTTCAAATGAAGTTCTTAGCAATACATATTACTAATCAAAAATTAAGTTGATATATTTACGGTAGGAAATTTACAAAATATCTTCACGGAACATGATCTTTACTTAATATCCTAATGATTTTTGGCATAAAAGAAAAATCAATAATTTTGACCCATACAATGTATTTTTGGCTATTGCTACAAATATACCCCAGCGACCAGTGGCGTTCACAGGCCTCCGGAGGGGCAGGGGCGAAATGGCGTTACAAGGGCACAATTGCGGACCTGGGGGGTGGGTGGGTGTGGATGGATTGGGCTGGGTGATGGGTTTGGTCCCCCTCGGCTATAGGGGTGGGCGATATGGCAAAAATATCATATCACAATTTTTTTTTTTTTTTTTTTAGAAATATCACGATTCACGATTTTATCACGATTCTTTATCATGGTTTTTCTATTTTGCAAGTGTTTTGAGCATTACAGCCAAACTAATTTCCCTATTATAAAGACCTTTTAGCCTTTTAAGGTAACGAAATATTAAAAAGGATGGTCGATATTTAGGCCAAAGTGGGTGAAGATAAAAATCTTTGTCATTATTTTATCTTTGTTATTAAAAAATTAGAACAAAGATACTCATTACAAATACACACAATATACAAATAAAATAAACAGTGTTTTATTTTCAGGTAGGCTACAATAGGTGTATTTAGCAGGAGCATTCAAGAAATTGAATGAACAAATATAAAAATAAAACATTATATAGACTGATTCCTATTAAAGCAACTGTATTAAAGTTTTTCAGTCAAGAGTATTGAGTGATTTTTCTCTTTGTGTTTGGTGTTTTATTAACATTAAAGGAATAATTCACCCAAAAATAAAAACAGTGGGTAACACTTTAGAATAGGGAACACTTATTAACTATTAACTACGATTTTTCCATCAATAAATTCCTAATTTGCTGCTTATTAATAGTTAGTAAGGTAGTTGTTAAGTTTAGGTATTGGGTAGGATTAGGGATGTAGAATAAGGTCATGTAGAATAAGGCATTAATATGTGCTTAATTACTACTAATAAATGGCTAATATTCTATTAATATGAATGCTAATTAGCAACTAGTTAAGAGACCCTAAAATAAAGTGTTACCAAATAGGGTTATTTTTAAACCATCATTTATTAACATTAAAACCTGTTTTAAACCTCAATGAGTTTCATTCTTCTGCTAAACATAAATGCTCTTTTGAAGAACGTGGAAAACCAAACAGTTGCTGGTCCACAGTGACTTCCATAGTATTTTTTTCCTACTATCAAAGTCAATGTGGACCAGCAACTGTTTGGTTACCCAGATTCTCCAAAATATCTTCTTTTGTGTTCAGCACAAGAAAGAAATTAATACAGGTTTGGGACAACATGTGAGTGAGTAAATAATGACAGAAATAAAATTTTAGGGTGAACTATCCCTTTAATTACAGTCGGCAGCATGTTTAGTACTGTCCCTTTAAGACCTGCTCCCATCAAATATACAGGCACGCATCCGTTTCTCTCAGCTGTTTACTTTCATTTTAGACATAACCAACTGAGTCTATAGATAAACCTTGTGTGTTTTGACAGTATTAGCACAAAAGATAACTTAGTTCAGTAATCAGGCGCTGTTTGACGGACTTTTTCGTGCGCGCGCTTTGGGTGTATGTGCTCAGAAAAAAGCGCATGTCTGACCAGCGCGCGAATGAAACGTTTAACCGGCAAGGCTTTAAAGCAGATGCTAATAATGTACCTTTGTGATTGTGAATAAGTGCAGTGTCCCGTGAGAGAGTAACTCTACCGCTGAGTTAACACTGATGTGAATGTATGTCGTACAGTACATGGAGACGGCGGCGCCAGAACTGCAGCTGATAGAATGTGCGCTGTAGCACGATACTACGATATTTCTTCAAAAAAGCAGATCTTGGACACATTTTTATCGTCCATGATCAAAAAATCGTTATATCGAACACCCCTAACGTACCCTCGGCAGAAATCGCAGACCGAGGGCACCGGACCGCAAGGGCACTTTACCGTCTGACCTCAAAGGGGCAGGGCCCCCCCCCCCCTTGTGCACGCCACTGCCAGCGACTTAAGACTGCTTTTGTGCTCCAGGGTCACATTTGTGTAATCCAAAAGATTACATTAATAACTACAATTTTCATGTAATCTGTAATCAGTAATAGACTACAATTTGTAAGTAATCTACCCAGCACTGCCATTTCTGACTGATGATTAGAGATCAGAGGTGAACTTTTACTTTTTTATTATTGATTTCTAACTTCATATTAAAAGCTTTCACACAGAAGTCACTTTCAAACCAAATTTCACTTGTGTTCAAGTTGGTCTCCCAAATTTGCAGTGTTGACCAATAGAAAGCTTAGTTACTTCTGTGTGAGCTATAGTTCACACCTTTTTTAGATGCTAAATTTGACAGAAATGTTAATGTGACAGCACTTTTAGAAATTACAAAATTACCAAAATGCTAATCTGACTTTTTTTTTTTAAAACATTGCAGGCAAGAGCACATTTATATGTAAATCAACAATCCTCTCTTACACCGAAAAAAGTACTTAATGAATGCATGTTGGCTTATTGAAAACTGGCTGTTTATTGAAAGAATAAGATGCAAAACTACAATAAGAATCGTCCCAGACCACATTTAGTAAATCAATCAAGTGCATAAATCACAATTTCAGGATGTTTACATTGTCATTCCACTTTGAACACATTTGGCAAAAACAAGCAACAACTAATCATTACTTACTAACAAGTGCACTTGTTTCATTTGAAGACTGCATCGCATTGACCTTAAATAATACAGTAACAAAACTTCCTCTGGATAATTTTTGTAATATATTTTGGATAATAATTTTCAAAATAATATTTCAAAAGCTTAGAATGTATTAGTCAGTAATGTATTTCAGTAACCTGATTCAGGTCGTGCTGTGACATGTTGAATATTTAAGTATCTGTTTAGGGCATTAATGCACAAACGGCTGTATACAAATGTGCTGAGCTCAGTCAAACTGTTCACACAAAACACTGGGTTTTCAAATCAAGAGAAGATAAAAAAAAAACTACATTTAAAAGCAAGGTTGATGAGCTAATGCACATTTAAATATGGCAAAGGCAGCTCAAGAGTTGCTGAATGAATATGCTGAATCTTAAAGACACTTAAAATGGTTTAGCGTTTTCTTGGTTACTAACATCACAAACAACCTGATCCTTCTTCCTTTTTTGGAATGTAGCACTTGAGGAATATGAAAATGTAGAGCTCATTTGTTCACCTTTAAAGAAATCTTCACATTCCTTCATGTCCCACAAAAAGTATATAATATACTATAAATAAAAAATGTAATAAATATTCACTTAATCATGATCATAAAACACAATAAATCACATTTAAATTGCTGTTTTCACAAAAATATATATATATATTTTTTTGTAGTTGATTTTCCTTACCTGGATTGTCATCCTTAAAGGGCCAGTGCACCCAAAAATGACAATCCTGTCATTTATTCACCCTCAAGTTGTTCCAAAGCTCTATGAGTTTCTTTCTTCTGCAGAACGCAACAGGATATATCTTGAATAATGTTGGTTCCATGTTATTTTTTCAGTTTGGTAACAAATACATGCAAAATAGTTTTTGTGGCTAAACTCAGAATTGTCATTTTTGGGTGTACTATCCCTTTAAATTGGCCAGCAAGAATACTCGTAATGTAAACGGAGAGCCTCTGAAAGCCTTTAGTGATACGAACGGCCGGACAGCTAAAGCTGTGTAAGCTGATCCATGCAGCATCACAGTGGCAAACCTCTCCTGAGGCGACTGAATCGGGACGCCCCTGGTCTACAGGCACGGAGGTAAAGCTCAGACCATCTCCTCCTCGCAGTGAGCGTCTCCCACCAGCAGAGAGTGCTTGTCGGGCTCGCTGAGGGCCATGCTGTTCATCGAGTGCTTGTCGGAGCGCAGCGAGTTGATGGAGGCCCGGCTGTAGTTGACGATGCGGTCCAGCAGGCTGAGTTTGGGCGAGGGCCGGCGCAGATCTCCCATGCCGATGTGAACGCTGACGTCTGACAGGCTGCCGTGTCTTCTCACCTCGCCCAGCCGTCTCTCCAGTTTCTCAGCGCTGGGTTTAGTGTAGCTGCAGAAACGGGAAACGAGGGGCAAGTTTAGGGCTGGGCGATATAGCTAAAAATGATCACGACATACTGTTTAATAGGCCTGTCACAATAATCAATATATCGTGCAATATATGTACATGACCTCAATAATTTTTGGTGACGCAATATATTGCCCTTTATATTTACATAAAAATGAATATCACCATGTTTTTTGCATTCCTCTTACACCGGTGTCTTTTGCAGCGTCTCGTTCATAACGTGGTGTAGTCATGAGGTGCTAGTTCACATTTAAGAAATGCTTCAAAAAAAGAGTTTCATCTGCAGATATGGCCTTAGTTAGGGATCTGTGCCTTTGTGCATACGGACATCTCTGATGAGTAGGGATGGGGTTTTTCCGCAATAATGCAGTGCACTCTTCATTTACTGAGAAAACAAGCTCAGGGGAAAATCTCCAGACAAGTTCTTTGTGCATTTTTCTTTTTTCTTGTTACTTTGCACTTTTTGTTAGAAAATGTTCATTTACTATTTATTCAATTTTTTAAGGTATCTAATATTTTGATACTTAATTTCCATCTAAATATTCTCAAGAATTAAAAGTTTGTTGTCATTTGAAAGTGTCTAGGCCTTCTTGCATTATTATGCTGTTAAATTATGATTATATATTCAACGGCATAAAATGGTCTTAAAATGACCATTTAAATGCTTAACGCAATTATTTCTGGGGCAATATATCGCACAACAAAAAGTTGTTATCGTGACAGGCCTATTGTTTAATATCATTCGGTATCGATAATTATTGAAATTTTTTAATAACCATTTTGCAGGTTTCAATTTAACCAGTGTATTTAATTTACACAATCTATTAAGACAAACAACAAATAATTTTAGTTTTAACAGTCAAACACAAAATAAAATTTACACAAATATCTCCTCTCTTATATTTTATATGCAGATTAGCGTTAAAGGGGTCATATGATGCAGTTTTCCTTTCTCTTTGGAGTGTTACAAGCTGTTCGTAAAGTTACAAAGACTAAAGTCTCAAACCCAAAGAGATATTCTTTATAAAAGTTAAGACTCGTTCATGCCTAAATCGCCTTATTCAAACACGCCCGACAAATCTACCTCACTGTGTTAGACGATTTGCATAGCACCGCCCAAATATTTACACAAAGAAAGAAGGTGTAACTTTTATTCTGGCTGTAGTATTGTTGTCGTGGAGACGCTGTGTGTTTCCAAATATGGTAAGGGGCGTAACATTTCAGTCACACCCTCGAGGTATTCGGCCAATCACAACGCACTGGATAGCTGGCCAATCAGAGCACACCGCACTTTTCAAAACAATGAGTTTTGTAAAAATCGAAGCGTCTCAGAAAGGCGGGGCAGAGACGAGCAAAAATAATGTACGGTATGTGGAAAATAATGTTTGTTTGTTTGTTTTTTTACCTTAAACTGCGTAAACACATTGCATTACACCAAATACACAAAATAATGTTATTTTTAGCATCGTCATATGATCCCTTTAAGGAAAATTTTGGCTTGTCTCCTGAGGCCACAGGAGGGCGTAATGAGCAAAATAATGCACCGTATTAAATTGTTTATTCAATGCAATGAAATAATGACTGTCTATTAAAAAAAGTGCATAAAATCTAAACTAACATAGATAAATCAAATATAATTTTGTAAACTGCATAAATAATTTTGAACAAAACAGCATCATGCATTTAGCCGATGCACCGATCACACAGATTGCATTTGAAAACATTTAAGACGCAGTGGAATGGAATAAACTCGCTCAAATTCTCGAAACATGTTTTCTAAAAGTTGAACCTCTTTTAACTTTACATGGCTTTCTATACATTTCTTGTGATAGACACGAATGCAAAAGTTATAGCTGCCCGTCTCGAAAATGCACTCTGTGTGAATGGCTTGGTTTCGGCTTTAACCAAACCAAGATCTTCTCCACATTGAGCTTCTGTATTTCTCTAATATTTCGAATGAAAAAGGCAGCAGCGGCACATCTAGTGAGTTCAACTGGATAGGCTAACGAAAGCACTGAAATGCAACAATGACACTTCCTCATCATCACCGCATCTAAAAATTTAAATGCAAATTTTTATTTTAAATTCAACTAATATTCCTTTTTTACCTCCTCATTGCAGGCATGCATGACACTTATTTCAGCATTCGTGTGTTCTGATGTCAAAACTTATTGGCTGTCTGCTTGTCACTCATAGCACGCGCCTTTAAATGAAACGAGCATGAAACTGTCTTGCAGTATATCGAACATTTTTTCTGTCATTATCGATGAAGGTGTACCGTACTGTTTTATCGCCCAGGCCTAGTCAAGTTATCTTTCGATCATCTAAAGGAAACGCTTAAAAGGCCTGCTGAGTCCAAAATAATAAAGCCTGTTACTAAAGCATGCAAAAATGTTTATTAAATCAAACTGTGTGAAGATCGGAGAGGTTTACCATTTGAGTAGGAGGGAGGAGAGCACTACAGATACAGAGGAGGCAGCCATCGCAGCAGAGCCCATCCAGGGCTGTAGAACCAAACCCACCGGCATAAACACACCTGCACACAGCAGCATCCAATAATGACACTCCAACAATAATACAAACCTTCAGATTAGTGTCTGAATACTCTTTAAAGCATTAGAGGCATAAATCCTGTGCTTTTCGCTGTGAGACCTAACTGATACATTATTATCCAACATAATACTGACCTTCAAAGAAAAGTAGCTACTAACTAAAACTTGTACAATATTGTTTGCGTTGACGTGTCCTATTTTATTCTATTGGGAAATGAATTGTAAAACATTGGAGAAATAAAAAGAATTCAGTCAGCCTTTTTTTTGGCAAGGAAGCATTAAATAGTTCAAAAGTGACAGTGAAGACTTTTATAATGTAACAAAATTATTTTTCAAATAAATGCTGTTCCTTTGAACTTTCTATTCATCAAATAATGGAAAGTGCCAGCAATACTGATATAATTCTATATTTTTATCTTATTTGGTTTCGTTGTTCTTACCTGCAGCAATGGGAATCCCCACAAGATTGTAGATCAGTGCAAATACAAAGTTGATTCTGATTCTTTTCACTGTCTTCTTAGAAAGGTCAATACTCCCAACAACATCAAGAAGATCATTCTGTTTATAACAAAAAAATAAATAAATAGATGAAACAAAAAGTGCCATCTCAAGAAACTTATGTTAATCTAAACAGTTTTGCGTTTGGGTTAAAAAAGGGGGTAAAAAAGGAAACAAATTTCTAGCCCTACAAATGGTTTAAAATGTTACTTTTGTAAAACTAAAGAAATAATAAATTTAAAAAAAAAATCTCAAACAGGCAGATTTTATACTTTTATATTCTAACATCCAAGTGCAAGCCTTCAGATCAGCAGGTTAAGACTGTGACAACATTAATTCAACTTTTTTTTAATCCAACCACAACATGTCTCAGCATAGCACAGCCATTACAGTTTAGAGCTGCTACGATATATCGATGCGGAATCGATTCATGGATCGATTCTGAGATCTTCCGAATGCATCGCGATTCTCTCTGGAATCGATTCTGAGCTTAGATTTTAACAGCAGATGGCGCTCTACTCTAGTTTTTATCCGCACACTCAAATGCTCACGAACAGCGCTTGTGCGTTCGGCTAAATCATGTAATTTCACCTCGGCTCAGAATGCCTTTATGACGCCAGATTAATGTAAACACAGCCCACTGTGAACACCCTTACAATTCGCTTCAAACTTTTTGAATTTTATGAATGGTTATTTTAGGTTGAAGTGTGTGTAAGGATTTGGAAACAAGCAGAGTATGGCTGTTTCTAAAGCATGCAGCGGCATCTGCTGTTCAAAACTAAGCTCAGAATTGACTCGAGAAAGAATTGTGATGCATTCGGAAAATCTCAGAATCGATGCAGAATCATTTCTTGATTCGCGATGCATCAATTTATTTTCCCAGCCCTAGTCTTCATACCCTGATGAGCACCACGTCGGCTGCCTCGATGGCTACATCCGTGCCCGTGCCTATAGCGATCCCCACATCTGCCATGGCCAGCGCCGGCGAGTCGTTCACTCCATCGCCCACCATTGCTACGCGTTTCCCCGCTTGCTGGAGCTGCTCCACTTTCGCCACCTTGTGAGATGGCAAGACTTCGGCAAAAACCTTCCTGATGCCCACCTGGAAAAAACCCCACAACCTCAGCTGCTCAAAATCACCGCTCCAAGAGAACAATTATTACTGAAGGGAATGTTAAAGGGTGCTGTACCTGGGCAGCGATGGCTCGAGCTGTTTTGCTGTTGTCTCCCGTCATCAGCACGACCTCCAGCCCCATCGCTGTGAGAGTGTGGACCGCCAGCTCGGCCTCAGGCTTCACCGTGTCCGCTATGGCCACCATTGCACAAAGCTCATCTGAGAAGGAAACAGCACACATGCTCAAAATAAACAATGTGCATATTTTTCAATCTTCAATTGCAATTAATTAACCTCTATTTGTGACCCTGGACCACAAAACCAGTCATAAGTAGCAATAGCCAGCAATACATTGTATGGGTCAAAATGATCATTTTTTCTTTTATGCCAAAAATCATTAGGATATTATATAAAGATCATGTTCCATGAAGATATTTTGTAAATTTCCTACAGTAAATGTATCAAAAAAAAATTTTTCATTAATAATATGCATTGCTAAGACCTTCATTTGGACAACTTAAAACCTTCAGATTTCAGAATTTAAAAAAAAAAAATTGACCTTTATGACTGGTTTTGTTGTCCAGGGTCACATTTCATTTAAAATCTTCTTCCCGTGTTGCCGTATTATTGCTCTTAAAAGCTGCATCTCAAAGTGACACTAAACAGTGGAATTATGGAGCGTTCATGTCGGAATTAAGATCATATTTATCAGTTTAATGCACATGAACACCACCATTAGGACTGCACAATAAACTGTATTTTAAATTATGATCACGATTCTTGCTTCTTTCAATTTGTAAACCATAATCTTCTGAGACATTCGCCCACTGATTATTTATCCCGAAAACATTTCATTTTCATTTGACATTTCATTATCTTGCATTGATAACAAGCCTCAACAAGATTTCTTGGTTGCGGTTGCCAGATGTTAAGAGTTTAATCCCCTCATTCAGGGCTTTTTTCTTAAATCAGTACATTTTCTGCCTATTGGTATACTTAATTTTCCCAAACTGGCAACCACGCATACATGCTCTCTCTACATTATGGAAAAGGTGCTGATGAACACCAGCAAACATGTAAGTTTAAATAAGAGTTTTGAGATCTCTACTGAGATATTCTGCGCAAATGAAAGCGTAATACAGCCAGTCTGCATTTTTGCTCTGACTAAATCTGTTAGCAAACCATGCACTGACATCCACTTGATTTGTGCTTAAGTGAAAGTGCAATAAATGTAAAAAAAATAAATATATAAATAAATAAATAAATAAATAACTGAAGTGACAATAATTGTGATTAATAAAATGTCTACTTTTAAACAAACCAATTCAAATCAAACACAAATACTCACGGATTCTCTATTCCGTATGAAAGGTGCATTTCTCTCTAAATGTTATGTGTGTGCTTGAGCATGGAATAGGCTAAAAGCTTATTATGGTTTAACACAGGCCTAAACATGCGATTAGTCGACTAATGGCGTAAAAGTACGACTATTAGTCGACTAGAAACATCTTTAGTCAGAGGCAGCCCTAGAACTGAATGCACCATTAGTTATCGAAAAAAAAAATCTACCGAGGTCAGAACAATTTATTTATTTTATTTATTTTACAATACTTTTCCAATCAATCTCTTGCCTGATGTTTCATATGGATATTCCTAGTGATAAAAGTGTGTCTGAAATCACAGTCTCACTCACTGTCCACAGCCACCAGCACAGCAGTGCGTCCTCTCTTCTCGTGATCCATCATGGCTTCATCCACATCTGCTCGCACCTGCAGCGCGTTCCTCCTCATCCACTCTCTGTTCCCTATCAGCACGGTGAACGAGGCCGTCTGGACTACAGCTGAAACCACAAACCCAAGCATTACGGTGTGTTCACACCAGAGGCTGCGTTAGACTTTAACATTGTCTGTCATTCTGACGGACAGGGCCGTAAAAATTACGTCATAATCTATTATTACACATCATTTTAAATTTTCATATTTTAATTATAATAACACCTTTAACTGCTTGTACTTTTGTTCGCATTTTCATTTTTAATACAGGACGAGCATATAGCCTTATGCATTTATTTATTCATGAAGAGAACAGATGAACAGAGACTGTGCGTCACTTTTCATATTCAACAGTGACAGCAGAGGCCACTAAAAACATCAAAACATGCTAGGGCTGGGTAAAACAAAAAAACAATTTCTCGATTTTAATAGATTCTCATTTTTATGAACCAATATCGATTCTTGAATCCCAATCGATTCTGTTTTCAGTTGATGAATGAACCGTACATATAGTGCGCCTCGCATCCAATAAATCCAATATGTGTGTGTTACATTTTACTAATGTATATACACTGACATTTTTTTTATTGATAGCAGCATTTCTGTAGCCATGCTAATAAAATATAACAAGCCAACCACTACAACTGATTTTATTTGTTTTCTATGCTCCAGACACCTATATCATAAATTTTGGGGTGCCCACAGAAGGCTACAATAATGCTCTCTTCCATTTTCTGATTTAACCGGACTTGTTAATAAGCTCTTCGCTGATTGGCTTGCGCGAGAACTCGTCATGCAAATTTTCTGCTCGAGTTATCGAGTTATATGCTTGAATATCACGCATTCGCATCGCGCATTTCGCACCGCTTTGGATTGACTTTGCATGTAATCTACTTGTGCAGATAATTAAATTCGTGTTTGGTGTGAACACACCATTACACTCTCAGAACTTTCAGATTTGTATTTAATTTCGAGTATGCAGCCAATGGGATCCTGCAGAAGCGGTCATGTGACACTCACTGAGCGGCTGCGGGTCCATGATGAGCGGATGGTCATTGCCGTGCGCTCCGGTATCGCTGATCTGGATCAAGACGGCATTGCGCTGGTTCTCCTCGCCGTCGCTGTCGTCTCTCTTCAGCAGGTTTTCTGTGTTACTGACCAGACACCTGATCCCACAACCTGGCACGGCCTGGAAATCTGTACAGGTGCCAAGAGACTCCGTACCCAGCTCCTGAACACAGAAGAGGCATTGTGAATCTAAACGCCAAATACAGACTCTTATACAAATCAGGAGTGCACAGAAAGCACTGATACAGGGAATGATGTTTAAAACAGTCACAAAATACCCTAAAACAAGCTTTACTGAAACCGATTTGGCACTAAGAGCACAACAAATATATTAGTAAGATTTTATGTTTTTGAAAGAAGTCTCTTATGCTCAGCAAGGCAAGCCAAAATACAGTAAAAAAATAATTACAGCTTAAAATAGCTGTTTTCTCCTTGAATATATGCTAATGTAATTTATTCCAGTGATCAAAGTTGTATTTTCAGCATCATTACTCCAGTCTTCAGGGTCACATGATCCTTCAGAAATCATTTTAATATGATGATTCGCTGCTCAAGAAACATTTCTGATAATTACCAATGTTGTAATTTTGGCAATTATGGCTTAATTTGACAATTATGGCTTAAAAATGTACTGTATTTTTTTAAATACATTAAAAAAAACAATAATTAGTAAATGTAGTTACTTAAAGTTGCACCTAAGAAAATATTTTAATATTTTCAGTAAAGTTCATTTGACAACAGTTTTAGAAATTAAAGAGTTTTGAATTAAAATGATATGTCATAATAAACACATAGATTTACAATGTTATTAATTACATATAAAAATTATTCTTAATTATTTTTTTAAACTATGGATTTTCTGTTTTCTTAAACAATGCAGTACAGCCGTTGCAATTTATTTACATATTTTAATTAAATGTGTAACTTGGCTTAACTTACCATGTAAATACCACCACAGGCTTTAAGTAAAGAAACAACACACCTTGAAGTCAAACTGACCTGTTTGCAATATTTGGTGATGGCAGCACCCAGTGGATGTTCACTGTTATTTTCGGCAGTGCCGATGATCGCCAGCAGCTTAGAGCGTGGCATCCGATTCCCCTCCACCAGCATCTTCACCTGGACCACTTTGGGAGCGCCGTACGTGATGGTGCCGGTTTTATCAAACACCACAGACTGAATCTGAACACACAAACAGATTTATAAAACAGTCTTCCTCTGCACAACACGACAGCATTAAAATCAGCGGCCCATCTCTGACCTTGTGTGCCATCTCTAACGGCTCTCCCCCCTTGATGAGGATCCCGTTCTGGGCTCCCACGCCGGTTCCCACCATAACCGCGGTCGGGGTGGCTAGACCCAGAGAGCAGGGGCAGGCAATGCAGAGGACAGTGATGGAGGCCTGGAAGGCGAAGCGGATGACCGCCTCTGCCTCAGAGATGCTCTTATCATAACCCTGCAGAGAGAGACACTGACTAATGTAAACATAAACCTGGTCTAGCATTAAAGGAATAGTTCACCTAAACATGAACAATGGCTGTTGATTTACTCACTCTCAGGCCATCCAAAATGTAGGAGACTTTTTTTTTCAGTAGAACAGATTTTTAGCTGAAACTGTGGTCCTTGGTGATTCATACAATGTAAGTCAGTGGCTGTGACACATCAAGGAACAATACCTGTGGCCCCTGATGATATATTGAGGTCTTATGAAGCGAAATGATCAGTCTGAACAGTATTTACAGTATTATTATCTGTAATCCAGAGCCTCAGGCAAATGGAGAAATCTGATTCTTTTCTGTGAGCTGGTTCTTTCGGACAGCTCAAATCACTAGTTTGTTCAGGTAATGAAAGTGAAAGTGAAAAGTCGTGATGTATTGTCAAGTATGGTGACCCATACTCAAAATTGGTGCTCTGCATTTAACCCATCCAAGTGCACACACACAGAGCAGTGAATAGTGAACAAATGCACACACACACACCGTGAACACACACCCGGAGCAGTGGGCAGCCATTGCTCCAGCGCCCTGGGGAGCAATTAGGGGTTCGGTGCCTTGCTCAAGGGCACCTCAGTCATGGTATCGAAGGTGGTGAGAGTGCTGTTCATTCACAATCCCCACCTTCAATTCCTGCCGGTGCGAGAATCGAACCAGCGACCTTCAGGTTACAAGCCTGACTCTCTAACCATTAGGCCACGACTAATCACGCAATGACGTAACATATGCGCAGTTATATTATTAAAGCACCCAATAATTATGTGAAATGTGGATGTTTTACATGTCTAAAGCATATAAAGTGAACTAACTTCATTCATCACATGATCAGATACGCCGCTATTGTGGCTCATTTTGAGTTGGAGTGACTGTCAGGCGTCTGAAAGTGAGATTTGATTGAGTAACTTGTAGATCTGTGCTGCTCGAGCTGTGAACTGTTTCAGAAGCTTCAGTCAGATTTGATGAACTGATTTAACTTGTTCACAAAAAAATTATTCGTTTGTGACCCAGACATCACTCCGGACCGTCTGCCTGAGGCTCTGGATTGCAGGTCATAATGCTGTAAATAATGCTCATTTTCTTGCACAGACCAATTGTTTCGCTTCATAAGGCCTCAATATAGTGTCAGGAGCCACGGGTAATAATTTTGTGTTCCTTGATATGCTTTTTTATTCTCAAAAATGTGCAGCCACTGATATGCATTTTATGAATCACCAAGGACCACAGTTTCAGCTAAAAATGTTCTTTACTGTTATACTGAAGAAAAAAGTAATCTCGGATGGCCTGAGGGTGAGTGAATAAACAGCAAATGTTCATTTTTTGGAGAACTATCCTTTTAAAACCCTAAAGTATGAATATTTTCAAGAGGGCATGTCATGGGAAAACAGAGATCAATGAAGGAAGAGTTCAATGAACTGTGTAAACACACTCTACTGTTCACAAAGCTAACCTAGACTAATTGAAACCTTGACTTAACCTTAAGTAAGTGGATTTACAAAATGCTTCCAAAATGGCATTCCAGCCTTAGACGAACATGCATCTACAGAGACGGCTTCACTCACAGGGAAATACTTCTCCACAAGCGGAAAGTTCACAAAGCCGATCAGAATCCAGGCTATGAGAGTCAGGAAGGAAACCCCAACGATGAACGGGACGAAGTAGCCGCTGATCTTATCCGCAAACTGCTGGATGGGAGCCTGAGATTGGAAAGTTTAAAAGAAGTTGATGTGAAGACCAATGGTGAGGTTAGATCCTGTACACTGGATAAAAAGAATGCACTGACAGTCAAATGTTTGGACAAACATCACGGAGTTTGTTTCTCATGATTTTAATAAAAACCTTTTGATTTAAAGCACTGCTTCTCAACCAGGAGGAGCCTCAGCAAATTTCCAAGGGGGCCTCATTAAATTATTCAAAATAACACAAAGCTAACAAAAACAACAAATGCTAAAACAACTAAAAATCTAAATATATTTATTGTAATTATTAAAAATAAGACAAAGCTAGGATAAAAAAAAAGGTTCCACCGGACTAGAAAAACCCTAATATAAGAGGAAGACCAAGGTGTGATTTCTAGACTGGAAAAATAATGTAATTTGATAATATTTTTACATCTACCTGAGCATTTTTTAACGAATATACACTTTGCTACCTATTTTTTTTTTTAAATCATTATCTAATAAAATCACATGAGACTGGAAAAGTCATTGAGGCTTTTAAAAATTGTTTTGGACAATGGAGGAGGCCTTTGAGTCAAAAACATACAAAAATAAATGAATGAATGAATTAAATAACCAGATAGTGAAGAGTTTTATTTAATTTTTTTAAAGACTAAAACAATACATTTTTAAATTTTTAAACACTTTTTGGTTACTACAAAATATTCATAAATCCATTTCTTTTATTTCATAGTTTTGATGGCTTTTTCTAGTTTAATAGTAAGGCATGAGTATTTGTGTCCAAACTTTCAACTGTAATGCAACTGGACAATATTATAACCATAGTTTAGGCTATATTTTTATTATTCAGATTTTGTCATAAATTTTACATGAATTTGATAATATTAATAAAAAAACAAATTAAACGTATAATTGACAGAACTACTCTGTCTTGCAAATAAATAAACACATGCACATTAATCTGAACTAATCTGGAGAATCAGAAGCTGTTATTTTCAAAAGACATGCTGTGAGAGCAGATGCTGAGCTGGCAGACGCACCTTTGAAGTCTGCGCCTCCTCCACCAGTTTGACGATCTGAGAGAGGGTGGTGTCTGTGCCCACATGAGTGGCTTTGATCAGCAGAGAGCCGTTCTGATTGATGGAGCCCGCGATCACGGTGCTCCCCGGCTTCTTGGTGACGGGCATGGCTTCACCTACACCACGAGACACATCATTATATCTCTAGATTTCAGTCTTGGCGCAAATGGGCAAATAAAGGGAAAAAAAAATATTACACAAAGTCAATTTCTAGTCAATTTTGAGGAGAGGATTGCTATGCAGTTGTTCGACACTGCTAGGATGTTACATAGTTACTTACTGGCCCAAGTAATAAGAGCACACCCCATGTCTAATTAAATGACATAGATCTTGCGATACTGAAAAAATGATATCCCAATATTTATTGGGATTTATTCGAGAACAATAATTAAATGATACTTTGCTGAGTGTGTTTTTGTGCTGGTACACTGGCTGATTTAGGCCTGTGATGGATTAATAAATATGATGCTAAAACCGTAGGTGGCAGCAAGTCCCTGTCCTAATGAGTGATTCACTGAATCATTCATTCAAACAATTCATTCAAAGCGGATGATCCATTTAGAAATGAAGCAAGTGGCTGTCTTTATGAATGAATCATTGAATTACTGACTCAAATGATTTGTTCAAAAATGAAACACCGCAGTGTTGCTCTGAGACGCACAAATGTTCCTCTCTGGCTTGGACTGGAACCATTTTCATGGGCGAAACAGAGAAAAACAGACAATACTGTGTCTAATATGTAACTCACTCAATATTAACTTGTTTGTTGAACTGTATAAAATTTAAATCACATTTGCAATCAGGCTCACGCACCAATATTTAGGAAAACAGCTGTTGCTTGAGCCAAATTGTGTAACTATAAAAGTATTAAAGGTGCAATAGGTGATTGTCTTCAGAAACATTTTTTGTTATTCTGGTTGAAAGTCTCTTAACATCCTGATAGCAATCATTAAGTTATGTGGTCTAAATTGTATTTATCTGGCAGGCAAGCATTAACAACCTGATCTTCCTTCCTGGTGTTGTAGTACTTTTACTAAGTGTACTATAAAGTTTTCTCAGCGGTGAATGACACATGGTGTATTGTAGTAACGTGGTCTCTGGTCGTCTGATCTGTGTGCGTATATGCCTTCAGGGGCGTGGCTTTGGACGGTGATTTGCAGGGAGGGTGGGACGTTCACTTTCAGTGCTATCAGGCTAAAGTTAGTGTTTTCCAAGAGGTCCTACTGCACCTTCAAATAAAAACTCATGCAAGGATATTTTTTTGTTTTTATAAAGCAAAAATGGTTGCCAGGTTGAGAAGATTAAGTATACCAATGGGAAGAAAATGTATCAATTCAAGAAAAAAAACTTATTGGGGGATTTAAACTCTTGACATCTGGCAACCGCAACAATGAATGCTTGTAGAGGCTTGCTACCAATGCAAGATAATGCAAGCGGTAAATTAAACTGAAATTTTTTCTGCATAAACAACCAGTGGGCAAATATCACATATGTGACCCTGGACCACAAAACCAGTCTTAAGTGTCAATTTTTTGAAATTAAGATTTATACATCATCTAAAAGCTGAATAAATTCCATTGATGTATGGTTTGTTATGATAGGACAATATTTGGCGAGATACAACTATTTGAAAATCTGGAATCTGAGGGTGCAAAAAAATCTAAATATTGAGAAAATCACCTTTAAAGTTGTTCAAATGAAGTTCTTAGCAATGCATATTACTAATAAAAAAATAAGTTTTGATATACTTACGGTAGGAAATTTACTAAATATCTTCATGGAACATGATCTTTACTTAATATCCTAATGATTTTTTGCATAAAAGAAAAATGGATAATTCTGACCCATACAATGTATTTTTGGCTATTGCTACAAATATACCCCAGCGACTTAAGACTGCTTTTGTGCTCCAGGGTCACATATGATTATGCTCTATAAATCGAGAGAAGCAGAAACTGTGGTCATGATTAACATACGATTCATTGTGCAACTCTAATATATGGAACACACAACAATTATCCTGCCTCGTTTGATTGCTCTCATATTAGTAAAGAGAACAGTGCCCTCTTGAACCTGTAATGAGAGACTCGTCTGCCATCGAGTGTCCTTCAATCACTCGCCCATCGACTGGAAACTTCCCTCCGGGCACAACCTTCACAACATCTCCTCTCTGCACCAGCTCCACATCCACCTGCTCCTCGCTGAGACACAGAGCGATACACAAGGTCATACGTGCAAAGCAGTCAGCTTTAATAAGAAATACAAATTCACAGCACTGGAGACGCACAAACCTTAACACAGACATGTCATCGTTCAGTGTAACAACAGTGGCCTCTGTCGCCTGTAAAGACATCAGCTTGGACAGAGCCTCCGAGGTCTTACTCTGCGATTAAACACAAAGCCGTATAAACATAAGCGCAGAACAATGCAACAAATTAAGAGATATAATTCTGGATTCTTATAATTCTGATAATTAATTATTCAAGAAACGGCTAAAAACACATCTCTTCCATCTATACTTGACCCTCTAACACTAGCGCACTCTATTCTATTTCTATTCTATCTACTTGATCTCTTTTTATTTATTACTTTAAAAAACAACAACCTTGCTACATGTACTGAATTAAGCTAACTGAGAATTATCACAGCACTTGCACATTATTGCTCTTTTGTTGGTTTTGATTGCATCCTCATTTGTAAGCCACTTTGGATAAAAGTGCTAAATGCCTAAATGTAAATAAAAAATAATTACAAGCATGCAGATGAATAGCTTGTGTAACTGGAAATGCTTGTTCACCTTTGCTATCTGCTCCAGCCACCTGCCCAGCGAGATGAAGACAAACAGCATGGGTGGAGTATCAAAAAAGGTGATGGGGTTCACTTTCGCTCGCTCCACCATGGCAACCAGGAGAATCACCAATGAGTATGTGAATGCAATCGTTGTTGCCAGAACAATCAGTACATCCATATTAGCCGTCCTGTGCTTGACAGCTTTATAGGCTTGACAGTAGAAATACCGCCCACCGATAAACTATTTAAGACAGACAAAACCGGTATGATGACTAAATACAAAGAGATCTTTCATAAAGTATGTCTTGGCATATTTTCAGTAAGCAAGGAACTTCAACATAGAAAGTGAATTAATAAGCCACAAACTGGCAGGTAACTGACCTGCACAGGGATACAGAAGAGAAACGAGATCAGGTTCATGATGGAGAGGCCCGGCAGAAGCTGTTTCTCCAGGAACATGGTGGAGTGGTACTTCTCTCTGTCCTCGGCTGTGACATTGTGGTGGTGGGACATGTCCATCTGGTGATCCATGATTATCATGTACATCATCATGCCCATAACAGGCACGCAGAAAAACAAGCTGATGAGGAATGATCTCTTCCATCTGCGAGGAAACAGGATACCAACATTAGCTCTGATCTACTTCCTTGTGAGCTGCCTAACTAGACTGCATTTTAAGAGACCGTTCGCATAGAAAGTGTTTTCCATTCCATTGTTTTTCTATGTAAATGCACTAGACAGATGTGTATCAATGTTGTAAGGCTGTCTCATGTCCCCTGCAGCATCTTGCACATGAGACAGCAATCTAAAAATGCAGCGCTCAAGTTAATTTTTTTTTTTAATGTATATATTTTTTTACCCCCTTTCCAGTGCCTGAATCTTGCATTTACAAAGCAATGTTTGAATGGCCCCTAAGGCATCATAGATGCAACAGCAACCTGTTCTGTCAAGATTAAGACAGCACTGCATGCCTGCTTTGGCATGGAGCCCCACACATGACATGTGGAAGAAAAACAGACATAGTGGTGTTTACGTTCATGATGCGGAGGAAAGAGTGAGTAAGTGGGAGATTGTAGAAAGAGAGATGTCTGCGACATTACCAAAGAGGAAAATGTCAGTCTCAGGCAAACGGTCTGGAGTGATGTCCGGTTCACAAACGAACCGTTCTTTTGGACCTGTTCTTTTTGGTGAACTAGATGAATCGGACTGAATCGTCTGAAGCAGTTCACGGCTCGAGCAGCACAGATCTACAAGTTACTCAATCAAAACTCACTTTCAGATGCCTGACAGTCACTCCGACTCAAAATGAGCCACAATAGCGGCGTATCTGATCCTGTGATGAATGAACTCATTCAGTGCTCTGAGGAATATACTGAGGAAACAGTTCAACTCGGACCGAAGACCGATGAGCATGGTGTGAGCATGCGTGAACACTTGAATGAAGGGACCAAATGAAAGTTTTTATGGTTTCTCATCGTTTATGTAAAAAGACAAGCTGAAGAAGACTAGTTAATTCACTTTATACGCTTTAGACATGTAAAACATTCACTTTTTACATCATTATTGGGTGCTTTAACAATATGTAACCCAGGACCACAAAACCAGTCTTAAGTGTCAATTTTCTGAAATTGAGATTTATACATAATCTGAAAGATGAATAAATGCGCTTTCCATTGACGTCTGGTTTGTTAGGATCGGACAATATTTGGCTGAGATACAACTATTTGAAAATCTGGAATCTGAGGGTGCAAAAAAATCTAAATATTGAGAAAATTGTTTTTATATATTTACAGTAATAAATTTACTATATATCTTCATGGAACATGACCTTAATATCCTAATGATTTTTGGCATAAAAGAAAAATCAATAATTTTGACCCATACAGTGTATTTTTGGCTATTGCTACAAATATATCCCAGCGACTTAAGACTGCTTTTGTGCTCCAGGGTCACATATAATTGTGTATGTGTTACATCTTTGCATGATAATGTAAGCAAACTAGTGAACCGAAAGAACCAGATCGCGCAAAAGAATCAGATTTATCAGTTTGTCTGAGACTCTGGATTACAGGTAATAATGTTGTAATAATGGTCTGGTCTGATCGATTCATAAGACCTCAATATATAGTCAGGAGCCACAGGTAATAATTTTTTGGTCCTTGATTTGTTTTTTATTTTTATTCTTAAAAAAAAAAAAATGGGCAGCGACTGATTGCATTTTATGAATCAACAGGGATCATGGTTTCAGCTAAATATCTTTTTGACTGTTCTACTGAAGATTAAACATTTTTGGCGATGACCCTTCCTAAAACTTCAGACTCTAATATAGTCTACCACGTGCATCACATAAGGATCGCTATATTGCACGGCACAGTGTAAAGCTCTTCAAATGAGTCACTCAGGAGGATTTGTTTTAATTCTGAAGCTTCCTAAGAAGCTGAAGGTAATCTAATTATTTAATTCCTCTGGAAACAGCATTTGAACAAAGTTGAAATTCCATTATTGATTATTATGTTACGTAATTATGTTTTAAAAACATTTACTCCAGAAAAGTATTGCTCTTCTTTGCTCATGTACTTACTGTTGGATCTCACGGCTGTGATCCAAGTGACTCCCAGGACGATCTTTCTTCACCAGAGAGGCTGTAAATCCCATGTTCTGTCCATCAAAAAAGGGAAGTTCATGTCAGAACACATGCTACAAAATGGTTATAACGGTTCCCTATAATATTATTTATAGCTTTGTTCCAGAACATATTGAACTGACACACAACTTAATAAGTAACTGATTCAGAATGCCAAATAAAAACAGTGCTCTTGATGCAAAAACAATCACTGATTATCATACTTTATGCATAGCACATCGCTGAACTATTTAAAATTGCATGTGTGTGTGTGTAT
>JAFVLL020026424.1:0-36661 GCA_021397915.2 Tor tambroides
AGTGAGTGTGTGCAGGAGTGTGCGAGTTAGCGTGTGCATGAGTGTGAGTAAGCATGAGTTAGTGTGTGTGTGCAAGTGTGAGTATTCACAAGTGAATATGAGTGAGTGTTTTGAGTGAGTGTGTGCACGAGTGAGCGTGAGTTAGCGTGTGTGAGTGAGCGAGTGTGTGAGACGCTGCAGTGACGCCGTGTGTGTGTGTGTTGGTCTGCAGTCGCTGATGTTTCTCATTCGGGACTGGAGTTACCCGTACGAACACGCTTACGGTCTGGATGGGGGAAATAAGTTCCTGGAGAAGAGGCTGCAGGTGAGTCACATGACGCCGCAGGAATCTGGTTTCTCCTGCTCTTTATCACGCATCTCGTGTGCTGAATTATGCCCTGATTCTCAGGTCAAGCAGAATCAGCATGAAGAGCTGCAGAACGTCAGGAAGCACATCCACTCCTGCTTCTCCAGCATCAGCTGCTTCCTGCTGCCGCACCCGGGGCTCAAGGTGGCCACCAACCCACACTTCGACGGCCGCTTACGAGGTGAGAGCACTGCTGCCACTACACTGCTTTAAAGCAGTTTGTCTGCTGATGACGAGAGAATACAAGACTCTTTGCCGTGCAAATGCTTCTGAAAGTGCAAATACTACAAAATGCATCATATTTAGTGAGAAAGTGTGACGTGCTCCAGCAAAACAGACACTATTTTTGAAATTTATAAGAAACAAGTGTTGGGATTCAGCAGATATGATGCAGGCCCGTGCTATTGATCACTGAAATATAAATTAGTATTAGCGTATGAACCAAAATAATCAGTAAATGCCCATCTGGTGTGTGTTTGTGTGTGTAGACATCGATGCGGAGTTCAAGAGGGAGCTGGTGAATCTGATGCCGCTGCTTTTATCTCCTGAGAATCTGATGGAGAAGGAGATCAGCGGCTCTAAAGTCACGTGTCGAGATCTGCTGCAGTATTTCAGAGTAAGACGCTCTTCTCCATCCCGTCCCCATCATTCAGATGCCTGCTGGGATTGACAGTGTGTTTCTCTGTCTCAGGCCTACATGAAGATCTATCAGGGCGAAGAGCTGCCTCATCCCAAGTCCATGTTACAGGTACATGATCGTCATGTCTCAGAACATATCAGTTCGGCTCAATATAAGGTCTCTCACATGCATAGGGCCCTTTGATTTTGGTTATGTGCAAATTATGACAGAAATATATTGCTATTGTGCAACAGAATGTACTTCTCAAAGTAAGAATAAAAACTTTATTCTTAAGGAATATAACACAAGGTCAAAATTTTTGTTTCCATGTTGTAAATATTTAAACAGTAAACCTCTGTTGTTTAGCACTTTCACAAAAATTCACAAAAACATAAAAATATAAATGGTTTCAATTTCATTATTGTTAAAAATTGTAATTAATATATTGTAAGTTTTATGAATTCAATTTATTAGACATTATTTATTACAGTTTAGTTAAAATTTTAGAAAAATTAAGACAGAAAACATGGAATTTGAGAGAAAGTGAAATGTAATTTGTGAAACCATAAAACATTTTTTAGGGTCCTTCATGCATCATTCATGGAGAAGATCAATCCCAGAATGCTTTGTGATGAGCTCCTCGAAATCTTTCATTATTATAGATATTATTTTATTGAAAGATTTGTCATCACATTGATATGCTTATGAAGCAGGATTCCCACAAGTCCTGGGGCCATACAATTATATTAAATAGTTTAAAAAAACAATCTTAATTAAAAAATGCAAAAAATTGAAGATTGATGAAAATATACATATACAAAGCCTTTCCAAAACACATCTGTGTTGAAACATTGCATGACTCTAAATGAGAAATATTGACCAAAGTTCAAGAAGAAATGCACAGTGTGAATATCGAGCTTGAGTCAAACACAGGGTCTTAATGGGCTTGATGTGAGTGTTGTGTTTCTGTCCCGCAGGCCACGGCTGAAGCTAATAACCTGGCCGCTGTAGCAGGAGCTAAAGACACGTACAGCAGGAGCATGGAGCAGGTACGTCTCACACCTGGTCACCTGACCTCTGGCCCGCGCCGCCCGTGACGCGTGTTCTCCGTCTGCAGGTGTGCGGTGGAGACCGGCCCTACATGGCTCCGGCGGATCTGCAGCGCAGTCACGAGGAGCTGAAGCAGAGCTGCGTGCGTCAGTTCCGCGGTGTGAAGAAGATGGGCGGCGAGGACTTCTGCCGCCGCTATCAGGAGCAGCTGGAGCAGGAGATCGACGAGGCCTACGCCAGCTTCCTCAAACACAACGACGGAAAGAACATTTTCTTCGCGGCGCGCACGCCGGCCACGCTGTTCGTCGTGATGTTCGTGATGTACGTGGCGTCGGCGCTGACGGGCTTCGTGGGTCTGAGCTCTGCGGCGGCGCTGTGTAATCTGCTGATGGGTTTAGCGCTGGTGTCGCTCTGCGTCTGGGCCTATGTTAAATACTCAGGGGAGTTCAGAGAGGTGGGCAGCTTCATCGACCGGCTGGCAGAAACCCTGTGGGAGCAGGTGCGTATCACGCTTACTCTGCAGCTCACTCGTAGCTCTCATCCAGGTGCACTGAAAACTTATGTTTTTATCAACTTTCTAAATTTTATGATTGAGTCAGAGTCAGTATCAGGTATAGTCAGCTGTCAAAAACACAGAAGGTTTTAACTGTTCATATGGTTATTATTGTATGTATATGTGTGTATGTATGTGTGTATATTTATATACAGTATGTATGTGTGTGTGTGTGTGTGTGTGTGTGTATATATATATATATATATATATATATATATATATTAAAATAAATAATAATAATAATAATAATAATAATAATAAATATATTTATTATTATTATTATTTATTTATTTTATTTTTTCTTATGTAGTCATTTATTATTACTATGTTATAGATTTTTATTTTTATTGGTTTATTTATTTATTTTTATCTTTTTGCTTTATTTGTTTATTTTGGTTATTTTGAAACAAACTGATCTTGATAATGTCAGATAACTTTGATAGAAAGGTATGTAATGAATTGGGTTGAATAGCTGTCAGCTGTTAAATTTAAGAACACAATAGACCCTTTTTCTGTTAGTAAACATAGTGAGGTTTTTCTGTGGGCGGAGCTTAGCTGGAGGCAGAAAGATTCCACTGACCGCGTCACTAACGCTAGCTATGAAGTCTGTTTAGCTTGTTTTTTAATAATAACTGGAGAAATTCTGATTTTACCTGCATATGCATATATATATACACAGGTATAGATGCACTGTCCAGGACCGCAATTGTTATTTGAAAAGGATAACTTTAACGGACGAAACCAGATTGTCCAACCCGCACGCTTTTACTTAAAGGATGGTCGATCTGACTGAGTGACTCACATCTAACATTAACGTGTATAGATAGACACTGTGAGTTTGTCTTATCTAGTCATGAAGATGTATATATATTTAAATTTCAGCAGGCAACTATTTTTACAGCTACATTATTATTCCAGCCACAATTAATCACAACAATGCATATACAGTTATATATGATTAAGCATATAAATTGTCAGTTTGTTGTTTTACACACATGCACACAGACATTATTTCATACACGACATAATCGTGAGATGCATAAGAAATCTTTAGACGAGCCCATAACAACAAAAGACAATACTTTATTGAACCTTTTCTGATAAGAAGTGTGCGGTGCAAACACCAGCCGATCGTTTCTGTCCAGTCCGCTCGTTTTATCTCGTTTAATCACAGCTGTCGTCGTTTTTTTTTTTTCTGGCAGTGGCATCAGGTATGCCTTAAAATTTCAAATTGGAGCCTCTACAACATCGATTCTGGCACCCAACATCACAACAAGATGATATTTTAAGCTCCTTATGTAGCCGAATCTGTGCTGGTTTGAATTGGCGCCTCCAGTTTTCACTTTGTTTTGCCTCCAGCTAGCGCTGTGACGTAACTGTGACGTCGGCTCAAAAAGGGTCTATTAGATAATACCAATTTAGCTCAACCAATCACCAAGCAATGCTTCATTTTGTTCAGTCTGTGGTGGAAAAACATCACATTAGCAATTAAAGAAAAACACTTCAGCAAAACATGCTCAGGTTAAAGTGTCTGAATCATTTTTTGATCTGGTAGTCCACTGTATGAAGAATTTTTGGGCGTAATATGTCACAGTTCAATGTTCTCACAGTTCTTGTTTCTTTTTTATTAATTTTATTTTTCTCATTTATTTTTTCGAGCCGAATTTAGACACTCAATAACACGCACTTAATTCAGTGATGATGATTTAGACTCTTCACAGCTCAAGTAATAAAGCTTTATACTGTAGATTTGATCTTTCACTTATGCTGAAGATTGTGCTGCTGTCCCATATATTCAGTGTAGCTCTTGTTCTGTGTCTGTAACGTCTCTCTCTTCTCACTCCATGCTCACACAGAGGACGCCGCGGAAGGTGAGAGTGACCTCTGCCTTCTAGTGACCTTTGATCTCTTCGTGTCAGTCGTGTGTTTGTGAGCGATACTAACACGTGTCTCTGGTTTCAGGTCTTTTCCAAACTATTCGAGGTCGCGCGGAGCAAAGTGACGCTGAGCGCCATGATGCCGACGCAGCGACAGAGACTGTCCTCAAACAACAACGTCAAGAAGAGGAACTAGCCTCACGTTAACGCTGAGGATTCTGGGGTTTCACGGGCTCTTTCACCAGGTGTCCTCTTTCTCATGTCCTTTCTTCTGTCCGTCTCATCTGTGTTCACGGAGAAGCGTTCGGACTCGCTGACGTCTCTGTCCTCCGCCGGACGCTCAGAGCGGCTCACGCTCCACTAGAGGACCTAGTTGAGAACGCTGATTCCACCGTCTCTCTGCTGTACAGATGAACTTCCTGTGCTTCATCATTCCATCCATCCAGACTGTTTCCAGTACAGACGAGGGTTTTTAAACTGCTCACTGTAGGGCATGACGTGTGTGACCCATGCTTCCGCTGTAGCAGGAGAAAACACGGATCCATCTTCATCTGCAGGAATGATGCTGTGATTTGTGTTCATGTTGAAGAGAAACACACAAACACTCACTCACTCACGCACACACACTTGTGCAAACACCCACGTACACAAGCATACTCGTGCAACACACTCACGCTTGTGCAGTGCACAAACATACTCATGCAACATACTCACAAACATACTCGTGCAACATACTCACACACACACAAACATACTCATGCAACATACTCACAAACATACTCGTGCAACATACTCGCACACAAACATACTCATGCAACACACTCAAACATACTCGTGCAACACTCACACACACAAACATACTCATGCAACATACTCACACACTCGTGCAACACACTCACAAACATACTCGTGCAACACACTTGCACACTCGTGCAACACACTCACACACAAACATACTCGTGCAACACACACACACAAACATACTTGTGCAACACACACACACACACACACACACAAACATACTCATGCAACATACACGCTTGTGCAACACACTCACAAACATACTCGTGCAACACACTCACACAAACATACTCGTGCAACACTCACACACACACAAACATACCCGTGCAACACTCACACACACACAAACATACTCATGCAACATACTCACACACTCGTGCAACACACTCACACACAAACATACTCGTGCAACACACACACACACACAAACATACTTGTGCAACACTCACACACACACACACAAACATACTCATGCAACACACACACTTGTGCAACACACTCACAAACATACTCGTGCAACACTCACACAAACATACTCATGCAACATACTCACATACTCATGCAACATACTCACACACTTGTGCAGCACACTCACAAACATACTCGTGCAACACACTCACAAACAAACATACTCGTGCAACACACTCACAAACAAACATACTCGTGCAACACACACACACAAACATACTCATGCAACACACTCACACACTTGTGCAACACACTCGCACACAAACATACTCGTGCAACACTCACACACACAAACATACTCATGCAACACACTTGCACACACATACTCGTGCAACATGCTCACAAACATACTTGTGCAACGCAACACACACACACACACAAACAAACATACTTGTGAATTACACTCACGCAATGCACAAACATACACATGCAACATACACCCTGTGCAACACGCACTCACACCCGTGCAGTGAACACACATACTTGTGCATCACTCTCGTGAAACACACACACTCACACATACTCGTACACACACACTCACACATACTTGTGCATCACTCTCGTGAAACACACTCTCACACATACTCGTACACACACACTTGTACACACACTCACACTCACTCACTTACACACTCACTCACTCACACACACAAATACTCGTTCTCACACACACACGCGCGCGTTTAGTTTTATACAGTCTTCATTCATGTCTTCTGCCTTGAGCTTCATCATTCCGGAATGTTTCATTCTCTTTCCATTTATAATTATATTTCTTTAATTTATTTTTCAATTTGATTAAAATGAATCACTGTATGTTGAGGTGTGGATTGTTTCTTTGTTCATGAGAATCATTTGATGACTGTGGCAGTGTTTTAAGGAATCACCCAGAATGAAGCGATTCACTTCGAGTCATCATGAGCTAATGAAGCGATTCAGAGAACTGAAGCTGTCAGTGTTTCATTTCTAAAGCTGTTTTCAGAAATCACTAATGTTCACTGTTTTGAATGTCTTCCACATTAGTCATTTTAGAGCTGGACAATAGCATAGTTTATATCTGGAGACGATATAAACCCAGGGTTTCTGCGAGTCTTAAGAGACAAGTCTCATTCACACAAATTAAAGCAGAGCAGAAAGTCTTAAATTCATAAAGTCGTGGCATTAAATGTTGCATGCGCTGCAAAAAATGAATCTCTTCCTCAGTATTTCTGTCTTGTTTTCCAGTACAAATATCTAAACATCCTTAAATCAAGATTCATTTAATGGAGATGCAGGATGAAGATATGAAATCTTCAACAATAAGAACAAATATTTGTCAGTGAGGAATGAAAACTCATTTCTCTCTGAATTCAGATGTTTTTCTGACTCAACCGGCAGATATTTGTTCTTGTTTTTCTGAGACACGGATCAAAATGAAGCGAGTTTCTGATTAAAACAAGACTTCATATCTTCACAGCTCCAGTAAAAGTATCTCGAGTACCTTTGCACTGGATTTTTTTGCTTGGTTTCAGGGTTTCTGCAGGTTTTCTGATGGTAAAACTGTTGTAAGACCATCAGCCAGATGAGATTGAATCTTATGTGTGGTTTTATGCGAGTTAATGTATGCATGGAAGAAATCAGTCATTCTTGATGAAATATCAGATTTCTTATGTTTGACACGAGACGTTTATTTTTCAAGTATTGAAGCACAATCTGTAAAACAAGCGCCCGCCTGTTTCTCTTCATAGAGAGAACGCCTGAGGTCAGAGTTCAGAAACCTGTACATGCCGATACAACAGTGATGAAACATTTGTTACACAGATTCTGCTGCTCCGTTTGAGCCAGTAATAATTAGAATAAAGCATAATAATATTAAAGACTACATGAGCCACTAACATCAGCACCAGTGGCCAGAGACATAAACATGAGAAACCAAGGCTGAGCGACACGGACGGAGAGAAAAAAGGCTGTTTAAAGTCAGTCACTCACACTGATGAAAATATCAGAAATCATTTCCTTTAAATCATCTACAGATGCACTTCTCAACCTTTTAGACTGAAAAGTCATCCAAACTAACATTCAACAATAATTATGACAAATGTTTTATGCTTGTTTTTTAACTTTATTATTAACAGAAATTAAGGTTGGTATTCATTTTGTGATTCCAAAAGTTTCAAAAACTGTTCTTTGATAAAATAATAATTATTGAAAGTGGAAAAACTATTTCAAATTACTTTTTTTTTGTTGTTGTTGAAATTTAGAGCTAGAAAGTATCGTTTAGAAAATAATTTTTAGCATTTTAATTTAGACTTAATTTTTTTTTTAAATCAGCATTTTAATTTAGAGTTAGATTATTTGAAAATCATTTAAAGAAAATGTTAAAAATATTTTTAAAAATGAACTGAAATACTTTTGTCACCGTGGTTGAGAAGCGCTGATCTACAGAGAGATTTTAAAATGAGAAACAGGGAATAAACATGTTTTATTTCCAACAGACCAAACTAGCATACTTAAAAAATTAAATAATAATAAAAAAAATGTGTGTGAATTAGATTATGAAAGTAAGCACAAGAATCAGGAAAAAAAAGACACTTTTTTTAAAGAAAATTTCTATTGTGTTTAGTTTCAGATCATCAATGTTCCAATTTCATGACTGATTTTCAATATTAGTGTTATTGTGTGGCATTACATTATTTCCTATGAATCTGGAACGGGTGATGAACACGGGAGCCGCATCCAGATGTGCTGGAAACTCATGAAATCCCTTCATTATAACGGCAGGAAGTTCTTCTGATCTTCTGCTTCATGAATACTGGCCGAAATGTAGTGTAAACGCCCACCTGTCAATCATCACACTAACCCCACCCCCTACCCGTCAATCACGCAGGCTCCGCCCAGCGAGTGTAGCGACGCGGTCAGAGACGCGAGCGTCGTCCTCAGAGGAAGTTGTTTGAGATCTGACGCTGGTGTTCAAACAGGTCCTCTACCTCTGCGCTGTAAGCGTCGCCTGAAACACCAGCACAAAACAACTTCAGAAATTACACATAATTACCAAGAAACCTTAATTAAACCTGAAATGTTCAAGTATAAAAACTGAAAGAGTTTTTTCTTGTAAAGTGTACTCCAATAATCCTTGGAGTTTTATTTACAGCTTAAAACTAAATCTTTTTTGTTATTTGAAATTTATTTTTGTTATTTACTGTAAAAATAATTCTAACAAAAAATTACTTTGCAAGAATTTCTCTTCTTGTAAGTTTCACAAATAACTAAAAAGACCACAAGTAACAGCGAAAAGCTTTTATAATAAAGAAATAGGGAAAGTTTTTTATATAAATAATGCATAAAATTAATATAAAAATGGTTTATAAAAAAAATGTAATACTTTACCAAGTAAACATTTTAAGACAGGTGTCATTAGCACTAAATGTTTTTACATTTTTATGTACGTATTCATATATGCATTAACTTTTTTCCCTTTTTAAAAACAAAAATTGTGCAGATAGTATAGATTTGTAATAATAAGAAAGACTTATAAGACATATTCCAATAATCGTAAACTTATTATTATTAACTTTTTATTATTTCAACTGTATGCATTATTCATTTTTATTTATTTTTTATTATTTAAAAAAAAATTATGTCATTACATTTTTTAAACAGGTGTCAAAAGCACTAAAGGTTTTTTAAAAAATGTATGTAGTTATCGTTTCGCTGTAAAAAGTGATAAGTTGACAACTTAAAAAAACTGAGGAAACCCATTGCCTTAAAATTATTAAGTAAATAATCATTTTAAAAAAAGTTAAGTAAACTTGACAATTCACTTAACTTATACTTTTTAATATTAATTAATTACGTTTTTATTATTAATTACTATTATTAATTACTTTTATAATTTCAGCTTAAAATAATTAAAATGTCACCCCGCTGACTTAAAATGTTTAGTTTAGTCAACTAAAATATTCCAGTTGTCCCTTAAAGTAACACTGAGTAACTTAAAATTTCAAGCTGACTAAACTAAAAAATTTTAAATCAGTGGGGTAACAAATTATTTTAAGTTGAAACAACTTTTTGCAACAATTTTTTTTAGTGTATTATTTTATTTCTTTATGGGTTTGTAGCTGAAGTAGTTTTTGGAGTGTAGTGTAATTGTCAGCTTGTTCTCCGGATCCGGAGCAGCTGGAGCTGATGTTATTGCAGTATCGTGAAGCTCTGTGGTTTGTCTCACCGGTGTGGCAGCTGTACAGATACACGCGTCCTCCGTCGTAGCGGCAGCGGCAGCGCATCACGTTATTCTGGAAATCAGACTCGGCCATATCGAGCGACGGATTGACCTCCACCTGCGGACACACAGCCGTGACGATCTCAGAACACATTCAGGCTTCATCTCTCATCTGATCAACAGTAATCTGATGGGATTTGGGGCATCGGATTGGTTCAAATCTTCTGAATTCTGGATCACAAAATCCAATGCTAGTTTTGATCTGGATTATATCCTCAGTTTGTGTTGTTCAAAACGTTTTAGTAAGATTGGGATACTTTTGATCCGAAAAAACTGGATTATTCTGATCCCAGTAGAAGAGTGGGTTTCAGGAACAAATATGTAATAAAACTTTAAACCTGGTCCAAAAAATACAACATTTGTAACATAATATATCCCCAAACAGCTGTCAATATCGAACAAAATTATTACATTTAAATTAAAGTTGTTGTTTTTTTTAAATCACTGATTATAAACTACATTTTGTGCCAATGTACAATCAGTGATTAAAAATAAATAAATAAATAAATCAGAGATGGACCAGTCAGATGTAGTTATTTGTGTAAATGCAATGCAAATTTATAATGCAAAACATTTTTCCCCCATCCCTTTTTTCCCCCTCATTTTTTTCCCTTTAGGGGCTCCGTAGAGCACTAGTAATCCAGATTTGGAAATCTGAAAAAGTGTGTATCTGGATCAGGGTGATCCAAAATCCAGCACAGAAGTAAGATGGGTGACCTGATCCTGGATCACAAAACATGGGATTTCCAAACCCAGATCATTCTGATCCAGATTCAGCTTTTTGAACAACTGGCCCCTGATGTTGATAAATGACTGCAATCATGGACGACCTCGAGTCCAGCCTGAAATACACGGCCGTGATCTCGACTCGTTTCAGAGAAACAGCCTGTGATCGAGTCAAGCACGCGTGTGGAAGCAAACCTTTCAAACTAAGCACTAAAATCAAACTGGATTGAGGGCCGTGGGAAAACACTGCGTTATATCCAAGTACACTTTATTAAAATATGTGATATTAAATTTTTTCAAATAAACAAACAAAAACAAAAATGTTCTTTTTTTACATCTTCAAAATCAAATTATAACAAATTCATCAAACGTTTTTATTTATCAAAAGTTTTATTTTTGCATTAAAATGCGAAAAAATATATAAATGAAATTGATTAAAAATAATTTAAACATTTCAAAATCTTATCTATTTTTTATTATTTACAAATGTTTAAAATGTAACAGATTTTAATATCATATAGTTTGATTTTTGTCATATTTAAAGGTTTTGGCTCCTCTGATAAAGAGGAATATAAAAAATGCAAACACTTAAATAATCACATCAATTACGTAAATATTAAGCCACTTTAAAAAACAAAGGGCCTTATTTATATAGTCTTAACAGGGACAAACACTGATGTTCAGAAACAGCAGTCATATCCCATAATCTCTCTATGAATATGAAAGTGAAATTTATTACTGTTAATGTTATAAAAATGTGTCTCAGATCCGTCATGAGCCAAAATTGCAAGATTTTTTTTTTTATCCCTGAACTTCTTATTTCTTTGTTCTCAGCAGCATAAGAGAATAATGTCTATAGTTACAGTAATAATACAGTAATACTTCCTGCTTCCTGACAGCGGCGCCTGGTGGCCTAGGTGTGTACTGCAGGCTGATCTTATTTCTATTCTGTTGGTTTTATGAAGGAAAAGTGTTTCTAAGAGAGAAAAAATGTTTTTTTTAAAGAAAAATGTTTTTAAGAAAGAAAACGTTTTTTGAAAATGTAAAGTTTTGGAAAAGAAGAGAAAGTTTTTGAAGACGAAAAAAAATGAAAAAAAGAAATAAGTATTTAAAAAAGAGAAAAAAAAAAAACGTTTTTGAAAAAGAAAACTATTCAAGAGAGAAAAAAGTTATTTGAAGACAAAAAAACTGAAAAAAAGAGAAAAACTTTTTGAAGACAAAAAAAAATTGCTAAAAAAATTAAAAAGACAAAATACTATTTTGAAGAGGAAAAAAATCTGGATAGGCATAAGCATCAATAAGCATTTTTGACAAAAAAAAGAGAGAAGAGAGAAAAGGTTTTAGGGAGAGCGAGAAACTTCAGAGTTTCACTGGAAGAATGATTCTCTGGACTAATGAGCTCGTTCTGTTCTGATGAGGCAGATTTTCCTTCCCACACCGAGACCGAGAGGAAAAGTCATCGACACGAGAGTTTACTGAGATCATTCCCCACAGACGACTATTGTTTCACATATAAACACACTGACCAGAAACCCTCTGCCCTCACACGCTTCATTCACTGTATTTTTAGATGCTTTTCAGAAATAAGGACGTCACCAAGAGGAGGTTTTGGGAGGTTTGCTCAGGATTAGTTTCTGTTTAACCTTCTGGTGCTGTACTGGGGTTCCCCAAGGCTCGGTGCTTGGACCACTTCTCTTCTCCATCGATATGTCATCTTTAGGATCTGTCATTCAGAAGCATGGCTTTTCATATAATTTCTATGCTAATGACACTCAACTCTACTTCTCCTTCCAACCAGATGATCCGACGGTAGCTGTTCACATCGCAGCCTGTCTGACAGACATTTCTGGCTGGATGAAGGACCATCACCTTTAACTCAACCTTGCTAAGACAGAACTGCTCGTGGTTTCTGCCAATCCAGCACTGCATCACAACCTCTCTATACAGACAGGTTCATCAACCATAACTCCTTCCAGGACTCCTTCCAACCATGACTCCTTCCTTTTTTCACTTCAGCAATAATCTTAAGAAGCATCTTTAAAACGAGAGCAAACGGAAGTCAAACGCAAGTCAATTCAAGATTTACTGCAGTTTAAGATTTGTTTTGTGTTCAAAAAGAGCTAATAAATGGATCAGAACTACTTCCTAAATATCATTTAGTACCATAAAATCCCCTAAAAACACAAAATATTAAATGAAAAACATTATCCAACTGGAATATCATTGAAATAAAATATTTGGGTCATTTTTGACGCAGCACCGGAGGTTAAGTGTGTGTCTGGGTCAGCGTTAGGGTTAGATTAGAGCGTGACCTCTGACCTGGAGGATGAGAATGTCAGGGTTAGGGTTAGATTATGTGACCTCTGACCTGGAAGATGTAGTCTCCGGGCCGCACGTCGGTGATGTCCACCCACTGGCAGTCGATGTCGTGGCGGTACGTATCCCAGCAGCCCACAGTGATGCCCTGATCGCCCATGTTATAGCAGGCGTAGCGTTTGGTCAGGCCTGTGTGAGGACGAGACGCTGCTTAACGAGCTCATCATTAACTCTCTCTCAGGCAAAACAGAAAACATCGCAGCGTTTCTACATGATCACTGTGCTCTTATTCTGTGGGGTTTGTATTTCACTCCAGTGTAAAATTACACTAAATACATGCAACCTCAAACATCTGTATTTTTATTCCTTATTTTATTTGGATTTGAAAAGTACTTGTGAAATTTTTGTTCCAAGGATCAGCTCATTATTTTCCAATTATTATGCAGAAAATGTTTGTGATAAAAGAAAAAGGTTTTAAAAGTGAGAAACTGTTTTGAAAAATTTTTTTTTTTTTGGAAAAACAAGAAAATGGGGGGAAAACACCTTTGAAAAAGAAAAGTGTCGTTGAAAAAAAATACAAAAAAAAAAAAAAAAAAAAGAGAGAAAAAAAAAGAGAAAAAAGTATTTGGAAAAAAAAAAAAGAGAAAAAAGTCTTTGGAAAAATACAAAAAAAAAAAGAAAAGAGAAAGTCTTTGGAAAAATACAAAAAAAAAAGAGAAAAAAGTCTTTGGAAAATGCAAAAAAAAAAAAAGAGAAAAAAAGTCTTTGGAAAAATACAAAAAAAAGAAAGAGAAAGTCTTTGGAAAAAATACAAAAAAAAAAAGAGAAAAAAGTCTTTGGAAAATACAAAAAAAAAGAGAAAAAAAAGTCTTTGGAAAAAATAAAAAAAAAAAAAAAAAAAAAAATTCTTTGGAAAAAATATAAAAAAAAAAAAGAAAACAGAAAGTCTTGGGAAAAATACAAAAAAAAAAGAGAAAAAAGTCTTTGGAAAAATACAAAAAAAAAGAGAAAAAAGTCTTTGAAAAATACAAAAAAAAAGAAAAGAGAAAGTCTTTGGAAAAAATACAAAAAAAAAGAGAAAAAGTCTTTGGAAAAATACAAAAAAAAAGAGAAAAAGCCCGAAAAATACAAAAAAAAAAAAAGAGAAAAAGTCTTTGGAAAATACAAAAAAAAAGAGAAAAAAGTCTTTGGAAAAATACAAAAAAAAAAAGAAAAGAGAAAGTCTTTGGAAAAATACAAAAAAAAAAGAAAAAAAAAATTCTTTGTAAAAATACAAAAAAAAAAAAAGAGAAAAAAGTCTTTGGAAAAATACAAAAAAAGAAAGTAGAAAGTCTTGGAAAAACACAAAAAAAAAGAGAGAAAAAAAGTCTTTGAAAAATACAAAAAAAAGAAAAGAGAGTCTTTGGAAAAATACAAAAAGAGAAAAAGTCTTTGAAAAATACAAAAAAAAAGAAAAGAGAAAGTCTTGGAAAAATACAAAAAAAAAAAGAGAAAAAAGTATTTGAAAAAAAAAAAAAAAGAGAAAAAAGTATTTGGAAAAATACAAAAAAAAAAAAGAGAAAGTCTTTGAAAAATACAAAAAAAAAAAGAGAAAAAAGTCTTTGGAAAAATACAAAAAAAAAAAGAAAAGAGAAAGTCTTTGGAAAAATACAAAAAAAAAAAAGAGAAAAAAGTCTTTGGAAAAATACAAAAAAAAAAAGAAAAGAGAAAGTCTTTGGAAAAATACAAAAAAAAAAGAGAAAAAAGTCTTTGGAAAAATACAAAAAAAAAAAAGAGAAAAAAGTCTTTGGAAAAATACAAAAAAAAAAAAAGAGAAAAAAGTCTTTGGAAAAATACAAAAAAAAAAAAGAGAAAAAAGTCTTTGGAAAAATACAAAAAAAAAGAAAAGAGAAAGTCTTTGGAAAAATACAAAAAAAAAAAAAGAGAAAAAAGTCTTTGGAAAAATACAAAAAAAAAAAAGAGAAAAAAGTCTTTGGAAAAATACAAAAAAAAAGAAAAGAGAAAGTCTTTGGAAAAATACAAAAAAAAAAGGAGAGAAAAAAGTCTTTGGGGAAAAAGTTTTTGAAAAAAAATAAAAAAAGAAAAGGCGGACCAAAAAAAAAAACTTTAAAAAATAAGAAAGTCTGAAAAAAAAAATCAAAAAAGTGAAAAAGAAAAAATTCTTTGAAAAAAAAAAAAAAAAGTTTTTGAAAAAAAAAAGTTTTTTTTTTAAAAATATAAAAAGTTATTGAAGAGCACAAAAACTGTTCTGAGGTTTGACTCATTATTATCCAATCAGTGTTTTTGGTGTTATTTTAGCTGAACAACAATATGATTCTGAAAGTAAAAATACAATTCAGAAAATCCATAAAGAGACGAATGTAAAAACATCACGTATAAAGCTTTAAGTGAGCTGAAGTAATAAGCTTCTGCAGATCAAACTAACTTCAGAATCCATTCGTCAATAAAATCAGATTTCTTCAGTGAAAACGAATATAAAGATTCATGTTTTGATGGCCACTATTAAATGTTTTTGTTTATTAAATGTTATAAAGAGTTGATGAAATGATCACGTTTATAACATTTAATAGAAAATGAATGGTTTTATTAGTTTTCTCAGCTTCACCATCTCAGGTGTGCTTTATTTTCTAATAATTCAACACCTGTCGTCAGTTATTCCTTACGTATAAAATCTTAAATTCCTTGCAAATATTTATTCATGTTCTTACCAGAGAAGTGCTCTTCTAGTTATATTACAGTAAATAAATATGATTTAGAATCACAATTAGCACTGTCAGCCAATTCATTTTTAATCAAATTAATTACTTGTATTTTTTAACACTAATGTAGAATTAATAAGTATATTTTTGGCCTGATACTTACCCTTTTAATCAAGTAAAATTGAACTCAGTATCCATATTTTCACTTAAATATAGCTTTTTTACACTCCTGGAAATAAATAACTAAAATCATTTTTCTTTTCAAAACAAAAGATTTGTACTATTTCTTCCTGTTAAATATTGAAATATTGTAGACTTAGGCGCTTAACTAATAAAAAGTATTTAAAGTATTTAAAAAATGATGGTGTTTTAAGATTTTACTAATTTACATGATTTTTTCAGGATCCTATTGATTAAAAAAAATAAATAAAATAAAACACAGGGGCAAAAATATTAAATATTAAATACGAAAATAAATTCTTAACACATATTTAATAACATTAAAATAAGAAATATCTTCAGTTGAATTTATTTTGGCTAATTTAAATGCTGATGTTGTCTGATTTATCCGTCAGCGGTGTTAATGAGCGTTAATGAAGGAGCTTCACCTTCGGGGCAGTACGTGTCCTCCAGACAGAAGCTGGCCTTGTGACCCTCCGCGACCTTTGTGCCGTTCAGGGTCAGGAGGTCGTAGTGCGTGAAGACCTCGATGCTGTGGTAGTGCCTGTAAGAGACGAGTCACACACTGCCGTCACGTGACACCAGCCTGGCCTCTGATTGGCCTGTAAAGCATCACATGACGGCTCATTGGCTGCTGGAGCGAGAAACGACCAATCAGAGCGCAGCTCTCACACAGACAGACTCCACTACAACATTTCTCATTTTCATTAAAACAATACAGAAACATTCATACAAATTATTCAGATATGTTTTTAAAAAACTTGATAAAAGATTTGGCATTATGATTTAATAACTTTAAGTTTTATTTTTATTTTATTTATTTTTTATACTTTTATTATTATTTTATTGTTTTTTACATTGTCATTTGAATGATGTAGTTATTGAAGGCACTTTGTGCCAAAGCAGTGATAAATGATCCAGAGTTTAATTTTAGTAATAGTATTTTTTTTGTGTTTTTTTTTAATTATTATAATTTGACATATTAAAATGAATTTTTAGTGTTTTATTTTAATTGCTTATTTAAAAAAAAAATTATTCTAATTTGATATTTTTATTATTTAATTCATTTTAATAAAATTTTTATGATTTAATTAACTGTTAGTAAGTGCTTTGTTTGGACTGTTTTATTGTAAAATTATTTACTTATTCTAATTTGACATTTTTATTATTCAATTCATTTTGGTAATTGTATTATTATGATTGTTTTCCAATTTGACATGTAATTAATTTTCAGTAAGTGTTTTATTTTTATTGCTTATGTTAAAAATGAATTATAAGTCATTTAATATTTTAATATTACATTTTTATGATTGAATAAATCAGCTTTTTATCAACTCTCAATCCCCAGTCTAATATATTATGTCATTATTAATTAAGAATAATAATAATAAATGTTTAATAATAATGACAAACACACAAAAAAGAGTAAAGCTCTAAAGTGAGCAGGCTCTCACCGGTGGCACTGGTGCCAGGTCCAGGACTCCCGCGAGGCTCGCGGTCTGAAGTCGGCTCGGCCGAGGTTCATGATGCGCGAGGAGAAGCGCAGCAGCCGCCGGTGACCGTACGGCCAGCTCATGCGTGCGGCGGACGACGACAGACAGTTCTCCTCGTGAGCGCAGGTCAGCAGATGCAGCGGCCGGTCCTCCAGATACGCAGACTCCTGCACCAGCTGCGCATCAATCACCAGATCCGGAGCCGCTGACCGACACAACAACATTTACATCATTTATCAACACATCTGTGTGTGTGTGTGTGTGTGTGTTTGTGTGTGTGTGTGTGTGTGTGTGTGTGTGTGTGTGTGTGTGTGTGTGCATGTGTGTGTGTGTTCAGGTGTGTGTATGTGAGAGAGAGAGTGTGTGCGTGTTCAGGTGTGTGTGTGTGTGTGTGAGAGAGAGAGAGTGTGTGCGTGTTCAGGTGTGTGTGTGTGTGTGTGTGTGTGTGAGAGAGAGAAAGTGTGTGTGTGTGTGTGCGTGTGTGTGTGTGTGTGTGTGTGTGTGTGTTGAGGTGTGTTCGTACCGTCCGCACAGGTGACTCCAGCGGCTCTGGCTCCGCCCCCTCGAGGGCAGTACACCTGTCCGTTCCTGTTGCACTGCTGGATGGAGATCTCGGTGCCGATGCAGTGTGTTCCGCTCAGAATCACGTCCTCGGATCCGGAGCTGCTGGGCCAGTACCAGGTCTCCTGCGGACGCACCAAGCGCGTGACTGAATCCGCAGGAATCCACCCAGAGCCTAATAACGCCTGCTATTACAGCTAATTCATGCACATTATCAAATATTTTCCACGTTCCTCTCCACCGTCTATTTAGCGAGAGCCGTTTTTAAACAGGCTTTTATAAGAGTGCAAATGTGCTGCAGTCCAGCAGCTCTATTTTGGGTTTGTTTTCTCTCTGGTTTCCTGCTCTTTCCCTGAATCTGTGCAGGGCTGTAATTACCTCTGCATGGGAAACAACAGCCCTGAAAACAAAAGCTCTGTGGATGTAAACAGTGACAGTGAAACGCATTCAGCTCTCCTTTACTGAATAAACTGACACTGAATGAGTAGCTCAACGTGTCTCATTTCAATGTGTGATTATTCAGTAGTCACTCAGAAGAGTCTCTTTAAGCTGCTTCAGCTCTGCTTTGACAGAGTCTGTGCTAATAAACAAGGGTTATGGCCTGTTCACACCAACAGATGTTTGGCACAAAGAAATGACATTTCTGACACCCGTTGGTCACAGAAAGGGAATAAAGTCAAACAGCACTGACATGCTTTCCATTCAGCGGTTTTATTCGTTGGGATGTTTATATATCAAATAAAACCAAATGCCAGAATTCTGGATTCTTCCTCTGCTGTTCACTTTCGCTTAGCACGATACCCTCTTCGTGGGCTTTAGCGTCTCTGAGCATGTGACCAAATGAAAGAACTATTGGTTGGCCAGTTTTATTCGCAGTGTGATAGAAAAGAGATTAGAACAATCTCTGTAAGAAACGCTGCACTACCTATGTTTCCATCCACCTATTCTTCTGCAAATTTTGGGATATCGCATAAAAAAACACTGAATTGAAAAACTAAGATGCGCATAAATTCATTAAAAAAAGCATTCACTCAATTGAGTCAGATAATTTTTAAAGAAAATGTGCACTTACACTACAATGGAAACACGTTTACTGAATAAATTCCTCAATGCGCATCTGAAAAGTCATGTGACTTTGCCTCAACAGATCATGTGACTGGATAACTGGATTAACCAGCACACAGATCTCATCACACACCGTCTCAAATACTGTTTTAATCATTTTGAAACGCCTGAGCCAAAGTCCGTCATCTAAATAATTTTGTGTAATTATCATTCAGAACTGCCTCGCACGATTGCATTCCCAAACATCAGGCATCCGAACGCAAGATCACATAACCGCGTTTGTCATTTACTATGTAGGAAAAAGAGCCACAGGCTTCACCGGTTGCAACAACTTCACCTTTCATTATTGATTCTTCGCACCGGTTTCCAAGAATGTGACAATTTTATTCTCTTAAACACATAGGATGGAGACATGCATTTTATACTTGACTTGACTTATTCAATATTCTAATTTTTCATAGTTAAACTCGCAACTTTGGATGGAAACATAGCTCACGGCATACGAACGTTCACGTCGGTCTTAAAGGGGTCATCGGATGCCCATTTTCCACAAGTTGATATGATTCTTTAGGGTCTTAATGAAAATTCTATAACATACTTTGGTCAAAATTTCTCAATGGTAGTGTAAAAAACACCCTTATTACCCTGTCAAAATCAGCTCTGTTTTCAGCAAGCTGTGTTTTAGTCCATGTTGCTTTAAATGCTAATGAGCTCTGCTGACCCCGCCCCTCTCTCCCGTGGGGTGACGAGCAGTACTGTTTACTTTAGCCGTGAAACTGGCTAACTAGCACATTATTAGGAAAGGCGCAAAGATTCATAAAAAACGTTATACTCACTTCTTCTGTAGATAAAGCTAGATCACGAATGATTCGCACGAACATAGATGCATTTATGTTGATCAGGATCGGCGCATTCTCTTCAAAACGAAAGTAACGTTAATCCTCTGCGTCTTCAGCGGCTCAGATGTCGGGAGTAACTGACGACTGCTATATTCATTATTACATCTAACAACAAATCATCTCAATCGCTTAATCGGAGACATTCTTGTCTTCCCCTGCACCGGAAACGGACAGCTCTCAGCTCACTCAGGGCGGGGCTAAGGTAAGACGGTCTTGTCAATCAACTATCGTGGGAGGGGACTGTACAGAACTATGTCATTCTGACAGGAATCTCAGAACAGATTTGAGAAAGGGGATTTTAAAATAGGGATTTTAAAAAAAAACACTGGGTGGATTTTTATCATTATAGGATGGATGTGTACACACACTTCCAACACACCATCAAACAAATTTATGTTCAAACAACTTGTAAAGTGACTCCTTTAACAGACTCGTTAACTGTCGTTCATTCGAATATTTTTCCCACCAAACGTTCATCTTCTTGTGAACATTCTGGTGCAACACCACGATTTAGTGAATAAATGCTTCTCTATCATGAGTTCTGTGACGTACAGATGTAGTACAGAGTTAATGTCACATACCTGATGGGCTCTGGAAGCGAAGCCGAAGCCGAGCTGTCGACACACCACCATGGCTTCATTAATGCCCCAATTCTCACTGCAGACGGAGCCCCAGCGCTGCTGACCGTTCACCTCCATCAGCACCTCCACCCGGCCCTCCGCCGCCTCCCGCCCGCCCGCCAGACGCACCTGAGCATTACACAACACACAGCAGCCTCAGCGTCTCGTCAGGTGAAATATCACTACTTCGGTTTTGCTCAAAAAATATGGCTGCAAGCAACATTTAAGGGGCCGAGTACAACCAGAGGGAAAATGAGGAGATAAGCACAGCAGGAAACATCAGAACAACTGCAAAAATGAGTAATCAAAGACATTTATAAATGATTTAAAGCAAAATCGTTAAAAAAACATAAATGCAATCACTTGTAATATGATTTAATTGCTGACCACTTTTGACCCATAGGTGGCGCTGTGACAAAATTGATGTGATGTATTCAGTGTGAGGTCAAAGTTTGGTGTCAATATGCTAAAGTATCACAGTGTTACAGCTTCAAAATGTCAAATTCTTCAAATTTGTTGATGTGTTAAACGATAACAGTTTTGGTGTATCGGCACAAATTCAATAGCTGTCGGCATGATCTGAAGATGATCTGAATCAAATTTGGTGAAAATCAGACGAACAGTCTAGGAGGAGGTCGAAAAAGGAGGTTTTCAAAGAAAATCAAAATAGCAGACAGGAAGTCTGGCTTAATTGGTATCTATGTTCTCAGCATGATACAAGGAATCTGTCTCGTGACCTCTGGGTGGCGCTGTGCTGAAACTGTGCAGGCATGGATGTCGTAACACACACCAAGTTTGGTCTGAATACGCGAAAGCGTTACAGAGATACAGCCTCACGTCCAATTTGACGCGTTCTTTATAGAATTCGTTTACATGTTATTTGAGAATTTATTTGACTTGACAACTTGAATTCCTGAACTTTTTGTTGGCATGGTCTGAAGATGATCTGAATGAAATGTGGTAAAATTTAGACAAACAGTCTAAGAGGAGTTAGAAAAAGTAGGTTTTCAAAGAAAATAAAAAAGCTCCTTTTTAAAGACATTAATAAGCTGGGGTGCTGTTTTCAAAACTTCGCTTTTGTGAATAAAACATTTTAATCTAAGAAATGAACAAAGTCTACACTTTTGTCCTCCAAATTTCACTATGATAGTGGACAGGAAGTTTGGCCAACTACAGCATTATTGGTATCTATGTTCTCGGCATCATTCAATTTCAATTTCAAATTTATTTACAAAGCACTTTAAAACAACCTTAGTTTACCAAAGTGCTGTACACAGTTACATTGACACAATCACACGATAAATAAACACATCATTAGAAAAACACAGTCACGAAACATTAAAAGCATGGGAAAAAAGTTAAGTTTTTAAGAGATTTTAAACTCAGACACTGAAGAAGCTGTTCTGATAGATTATGGCAAGCTGTTCCATAGCTTGGGGCCAGCAACAGCAAAGGCTCTGTCACCCCTACATTTCAATCTTCATTGAAAGGGAATTTCAGGGAATTTATCTCCTGTCCACTAGGTGGTGCTGTGCCGAAACTGTGCAGATATCCTCAGGTCTTGGCTGTTCTAACACACAGCAAGTTTGGTCTGAATATGTTAAAGCGTTGCGGAGATACAGCCTCACGTACACTATGAAATGCTCTCTTTATCTAGTTTTCTTTTTGTGAAAATCAGAGCAACAGTCAAAAAGCTAAGAATTTCAAGAATTTTGTTTCTAGTCCTTATGGTTATTGGAATAACGTGAGTGCAAATTAGGACAGTAGGTGGCGCTAGAGAGTTTGAGTTAGAGACTCCAAATTTGCTGTGGTTCATGTTCATACTGTCCTCTACCTGTGTGCCAAATTTCACAACTTCTTACCATCCGCTTCTACAGGCTGCCAATGACTCATGAGGGGAAGATTAGAATACTATTACAGTAAGTGTCTCTGCACGTACCGTAGCGCTCAGGCCGGTGTTGGGGACGTTGCAGCGGACAGACGCGTCCTGAGAGTGTTTGCAAGAGTAACGCGGAACCTCCTTGAAGCGGCACTGCGTGATGGAGCTCTCCCGGCCCGAACACTGCACCGCGTTCATGTGGATCAGACCCGTACCTACACAAACACAAACACAAACACACCATCCATGCACTGATGTCCGGACACCACAAGCCCGTTTACCTGCTAGAAATAGTCATTAGCACGTTGTGTTTGGCAGAAAACTGCAAACTGGCAGGATGGCAAGATAAACTGGGGCAGACGTGCATGTGTGATGTGGATGCTGGTTCGGTAAATTACACACACGAGCCAAATGGAAGCGTTTAATAGATGGAAATAGCAGCAGACGCGTGCATATGGACGACACTCCCTGTAATTTGTGCACGGTTGGGCCATGATGTCACCAGAGAACGTGTCTCTTATTCTCCTCATCACCACTGAAGAACAGCCTGACAGCGTATAATTCAGAACATTAACCCTGAAAATAGAGGCATTCAAAACCCCAAAGCTGAGATGATGGAACAAATCCACATTATATAGGTCAGCATGCTGATGTATTATGTTGTGACGTGCATGATCAACAGCAAGCATTCAGGGCCTTTGTGTTCCACAACATCTGAGTAACTCCAGACCTGGACTAGCAGGTGGACCAACATTACACCAAAAATACTTGTCAATAAGCCTAGTCTCTCTGTTGAAAGTTTGAAAATTAATAAATAAAGTGATATTATATATATATATATATATATATATAATATCACTTTTTTCAAAAGGAAAAATTGCAATTAGATTTTTTCCCAAAACCGTGCAGCTCAAACTGCAGTGTTGCCACAGGAGCATGAAGACTGAACTAAACATTCACATCACAGTGTCTGAGCTGCGTCCGTGTGAGCATTTCATGTTTTCTGTTTAGACTGGCTGAGAAACTCAAACCCTAACCCATGAGCCACTGGGAAAAGAGGAAATAGCATTGAAATGAGCGGCTCGTATCAGCTCTGAATCTTTTTACCATGGTAAGGTGACATTACAAACAGCCTGTTACCTTGCCCCATGAGCGCGCCTTGCAGGGCCTCTCTGGCCGAGCCGAAGCCCAGCTCTCTGCACACCACGCTGGCCGCGGTCAGATCCCACAGATGGTCACACACGGTCCCCCACTTTCCCTCGCGGAGCACCTCCACGCGACCCTCGCCCAGCCTCGGCCCGGCCTTCAGACGCACCGCCGCCTGCGGGGAAGCACACACACCGTGAGCCGCGCGTCACCGGAGCCAGTGCTCACAGCTGGACCGTGTGCGGCACTCACATTCAGAGGGGGCGGAGCCTGCCGGTGTCCAGAGGCGGAGCTTCTGGAGAACTGAGCGCCGGGAACACAGCGCACCACCGCATGCATCCCTCCGGAGCAGGGAACGTCGTGCCTCGGGATGGAGAGCTGCGCCCGACACTGCGCCAGGGAGATCTCCGTACCCGAACACTGAACCCGCTCGACCCAGAACGCCTTCTTACCGACCGCAGACCTGCACACACACAAACCACATCACTCCGTGAGTCCGTTCATACAGCCAGCACTGAAAATAAACAGCAAATGAAGTCGTACCTTGTGGCTGGATCCTCCATCTTGGAGTCCCACAGTTTCCTGAAATGACACAAATGAACCAATAAGTAGGATTAGATTAAATAAACAGGCTTCACATGAGCGCCAGAGCTTGTTTATGTGTGTCAGTCACATCTCAGACACATCCATACAAGCTGTGGTCAGAATTATTGGACCCCTTGGCAAAAAACTCACAAAAATTATTTATTTCCTAACGAGTTTTCCCCCACTTTCAATTGTTTTACCTCAATGAAAGGTTAGATTTTTGTGAATTTTTTGAAAGAAACATCAATAGGATTAACAATGCAGATTTATTTTTACAGCCACCTTTGCTCATATTTACCAAGGGGGCCAATAACTCTGACCATGACTCTCTCTCTCTCTGTATATATATATATATGTGTGTGTGTGTGTGTATAGCATCGTCAGCGAGCAGTAGATGGTAAATAAACTCAGCGGGCGTCTATCGAAACACTCTGGGACGTTCTGCTGGTTTTATGGTCAGCAGACGTTCACACACAGATCTCCATGTTCTCAAAGTTGAGCCAAAACCGCTCATGCTTGTGTTTCCCGTCCATATATCCCAGCTCCTGCGGAAGATGTGGATGAAAACACAGCGAAATGAGGCCCGGGTGTATTCTGGTCTAGAAAATCTGAAACACAGCAGCGTCTGAGGATTGGTGAAAAACCCTAACAGACAGAACGAGACTCAAAAACAGCACAAAAACATGAGATTTCCTGTAGTTTAGAGAGGAAAGGACGGTGCTCCTTTCCACTTCAGTGTAAGTCACTTGCCAAATGCATACATCTAAATGCATTGAGGTGAGCTGACATCGGATTGACTGACACGTCTATGGGGGCGGGGTTTAGGAGAGGACTGACGTCTAATAGAGGCTGGAGTGATGATGTATTTTTGTAGTTCGTCAGAGGAAACCCAACAGCATTTTTCCTTTGGCTTTTGGATTGTTGCAGAAAATAAGCTCTGTGACCAACATTCTTACGTTTTGTTCATTATATATCATAATCTTCACAAATTAACACAACTTTTGAAGCTTAAATACATCTACATCACAATCGCATCACTTTTTCAATATTTATGTACACTATGAGTTTAAATATGAACACTAGAATAGCTTGCAAGAGGAGCATGATTATAAACACAAAGTGACTAGTAGTGAGTAAATGAGTTTATCTGTTAGTAAGTAAAGGCTTTAAAAATCACAAGTAGATATTACTGATGTAGGCCTATTTTATGTCTTAAGGGCATAGAATAGAGTATGTACGCTATGACATGTCCCTATCAATAGCCAATGATTACTAAATTGTCCCTAGCAATAATTTTGATCAAACAAATATATGTGTATAGAACACTGTTGTTGTAATATCGGCTGCATCTGAAATAGATCACACCATTGAGATTACCTGAGAAGTTAAAGAAATACGCTAGAAAACTGCATGCTTTCAAGGATTCACATGTAATACATGAGTGGAGTAAGAACACATAAGCATGTATAGAGATGGGTGAAATGGAGCTTTTCGAAACTCTGAATCAGTTAAACCATTGCGCTGCAAAATGATTCATAGGTTTCGAAGCGCTCCAATCGGATTGTGAATGATTTGATTCAGTTCAGGACTTCAAATCGTGTATTGCGAATCATTTGATTTATATTGGGACTTCGGAGCGGGTTCGCGAATCATTTGATTCCTATTGGAACTTCGGAGCGGGTTCGTGAATCATTTGATTCCTATTGGAACTTCGGAGCGGGTTTGTGAATCATATGATTCAAATCAGGACTTCGGTTTGGGTTCCCGAATCATTTGATTCAGATCGGAACTTCGGAGCGTGTTCACGAATCATTTGATTTAGATCGGAACTTCAGAGCGCGGATCGCGAATCATTTTCTCTGATTTCTTTTTTACTAAACAGTACAAAACAGGCATTACAATTATAAAAACAAAACAAAGAAAAAAGAAAGAAAGTATACACAATTACAAATCCCTTAAGAAAATTAACCATGGTTTTATTATAGTAAAACTATTTTACTACAAATAGCATTAAAATGGTTAGTGTAGCAAAACTATGGTTAATTTGTGGTTACCATGGTTTAGCTTTATTTCACCTCAAGAGGATAGGATGAATTATAGATGAATATAGAGGATGAAATATAGGATAGGATGAATATAGAGTTTTCACTGCTTTATGATTAACAGAACTTAGTTTCCATGTACTGATCTAGATCAACTCTGAATAAGAGATCAGAGGAACATTAAATAAATCTGATCAAAATATCTCTGTGTACAAAACTAGTGAATGAATCTTCCTCAGAAGAGACAAAAACAGCAACTCACTTCAGTGTCTGACTGATATTATAATTATGTCCATAAGCTGTTTGTGAAATTTGGATGAACTCATCTGTTGTTTGATCTCTTCACATTTACTGAATGACTGGAAACACCACAGATGTGGCCAAAAAAGTACAAAAAACGATCAGCATTGTTTTGTGAAGCTGTGTGAATGAAGCCAGTGTGAAAACACTAACTAGCATTTCCAAGAAAATCCTCAAATCCTTGGGATAAAATGACATGAGGATTAATCACAGACATTATATTAGGCATTTAACCAAAAAAAACATCAAAAATCCATTGATTCAGGACGATGGAGCCGGAAGAGCTAAAATGCAGCTCGTTTCTGGGTTTCGGCTCACAAAAATACATCATCCTGCTGTATTATACAGCGGCAGGTTAAACAAAAGAGCTGAAACGACTGTCCTAACGAGTCACTGAATTAAAGCAGCAGTTAAAAATACCCACAAGCACCTGCTAAAACACACAGAGCTCTCTGTGTCGCATGGAAACACAACAAACTAACAGAAACACCACATAAAGTGCATGATAGCATTGTGTGTTTGGAAACGGTGAGAGTAGTGTGTGTTCATCATTCAGAAGCAGATATATATATATATATATAGCCTGTCTGAGTGCTGGTGGTCTGCTCTAGTTGGCAGGACTTTAGGAAACCACTTATTTGCCACATCAACAGAGATCCATGCAGGGCTGTGATTGGCTGAGAGCAGTCACATGACCCGAGAGCAGCCCGGAGCCACAGACACATCAAGAGAAGATCAGAAGAAGCATTAATGAGTGACGACCACATCGTCAGTCAAGAGCAGACATGAAACACGCAGAAAACACACGAGACAATCCGTCTGAGCAGATCACACGCCTGTCTGCAATCACACAAACACACAAACACACAAACACACAAACACACGGCTAACGCTCGGAAAACTCAACAATCAGCACATTCACTACATACAGCAAACAATACACATCTAAATATATGCTAAATATAACAGTTAAGTTCAATTAAATATATTTTTTTAATTTAAAATGTTTAGTTTCAACCAAAATATATTTCAATATATTATATATAAATGTATTTCAGGGGCAAAAAATACATTTCCTATATATATATATATATATATATATTTCCAATCTTACAATAGCTTCCATTTGGGCTTTATTCATTATTTATTTTTATTCAAATGTGTCATATTTTCACATATGTTCTAGACAAAAAAATTTTTTTTTTACTTCGAATGTGAATTTTTTTTTTTTTGGATTGAAATATATGGAGGGCAAAATATATTTTAAATGTTTTGTAAAATTAAATATATTTTCAAAAAATATATTGGTAAAAAATAGTAAATATATTTTGAAACTTATTTTTGCAAATATATTTTTGTCCATACTTTGAAATATATTTAAAAATGGATTTGAAAATGTTTTATTTTATTTTTTTATGATCACTTTAACAACCTGTTTTGTCCAAAACACTAGGATTTTCTTCAACAAAACCAAACATCCTTCTATCAAAGTCCCTCTTTAGAAAAGAAACGTGGCTATTCTGTGTGTTTAGGGAATCTGTGTCAAACTAATTATGATATTTAAATATAAAGATCTGACGATAAGATTTAATCCATAAAATAACATCAGTGAACCGCTCTGAAAATACATTTAATCTGCTTATAAAGTCAAACTGGTGAGTTTCTTCCAAGGTGCTTTTTCTCACCATGAAAAGAGTTTAAACGAAACAACAGACAGAAACGATCTGAAACGGGTGGAGTCCTGAAACAGCTGAGCGAAACCGGCTATTAAAAATCACTCGCAGAAACACAGAATCTCACTGCGGCTGGAGTTTAATATAGGCAGAGACTCAACCCCGTCATTTAGCACTCAGGAATAAAATACAGCTCCTCGCAGAACAATACTCACTCCGTTCCTCAGTGCTTCTGTCCTGTGACTTCTGAAATCAACACAGACTCACTACAGACGTCTGAGAAACTTAACACTTTAAGAACAAATGTCAGCCAGTGGGGTCAGAAAAATGACCTATTCAAAGCAAAAACAGATACTTAGCAGATATTTGTTCTTGTTTTAATCATAAACTCACTTCATTTTGATACATTTCTCAGAAAATAAGACTGTTTCTCCAGTAAATGTATCTCGGTTTAAGAATCTGTGGAGATTGCATCGTATCTGCTCTGAAACTGATATAAAGCCAAGTAATGTAAAGTGAAGTGAGAGTGAACTAAAGGTCAGAACTATTAAATCTATTCCAGACCACATAAATACTGCTCATTAAAACTCTGTTTTTTCTTATTAAAGTTTCTCTCAGTGCTGCAGGGAGCAGAATAAGGGGCCGTTCACACAGAACGCGTCTTTGCGTCTAAAAACGCGAAGGTTTGACATCAAATAAAACAGTTGCCATGCCAACTTGCTTCTGTAAACAAAGGCTTGCCCCGCCTCCGGGCTCTTCTGATTGGTCCACTGTTTTGGAACTGACATTGATGAGCGGCTCTGCGTGTAGAAGTTGAAATTCTTTTAACTTGACATGTTTACATAGAAAAACAATTGAAAAGTAGCTGTGAACGGCTCCTAAAGGGCCATGTTTTTCCACTGCACTACTTTCCCAGCTGAAGCCCAAAGTATACTTCATTTTTGTATGTGTATGTTAGCGTATGCGTACAGTCAAATGCATATTAATTGTCGTTGTTCCGTCTCTTTAGTTTCGTTTTCTGCTGTGAAACAGCGGCCCGGGACGGTGCTGCCACCTTGTGGAACAACTGATTACTGCAAAACAATTTCAATGCGCATGTGCGACCTGTGTGTACAAAGTACAGTCACAAAAATCTGGTGGTGGGCGTACAGTACAAGAGTACTATTCTGCTGACGAAATTCACATCACGCGCACTGTACGCATACGCTAGTGTACGCGTAAAAAGTGAAGTATACTTTGGGCTTAACAGGGAATGTTCTCAGAATGTTCTCTTAAAGTTATAAACAAACGTTCTTCCAGTAACGTCAATAGAACATTTGCTTAAAGTTGTTCTCAGATCTCGTGACTTTTGCAGAATTTCGCACATTCAAGTGTTCAAGTTAAAATAAGTTTAACTTTTAAAAAAACGTGTCTATACATCTTGTGTTTTTTCTCTGTTTGCCTGCCACATTTATTTATTTATTTATTTTTTTTTTTAAGGCAAAAACACATTTTGTATGAAAGGCCCCTTAGATACGGCAATTTTTAAAAAATATTTTTGTGGCCACTATATATTTTAAATGCATGCTAAATATATGTTGTAAATGGTGAAGCTCAATGAAATATATTTTTGAAATATGAATATTTATATTCAAGTGTGTTACATATTCACACGTGTTACAGACGTTTTTCTTCGAATTTGACATATGTGAATGTATTTATGTATGTAATATATTTATATTTTTTTTTTGCAATTTGTTGTTTATTTTTGAAAATATATATATATTTTAAAAAAAATTAAATATACAAAAAAGATAAAAAAATATACTGGTAGAAAATATATTTACATAATTATATTTTGAAACACACCATGTATTTAGCCACTATTCGTATATTTTGAAATATGTTTAAAAATAGATTTTCTTTTTTTTTTTGCCGTATGGTGACTGAAGGTCCTTGGGTTCGTTCAGCTCGTCACGGCTGATGAAGATGCTGTGACTATAACTCGTTTAATCAGTCTCAGTCAGTTAATTATCAGGGCCGATCACCACACGCTTCCTCCGAATCTCACGATCCTCTGTCCTGTTATGATTGAACACAACGAGATGAAAGAAGCGGCTGATTTCAGCAGGAAACAGAAGTGAGAGCAGAAGGAGCCGCACACGCTCTGATGAAGCAGGAGAAAGTCTATCAGACAGAAACTCCAAGACTCGAGCAGGACGGGCCAGTCTCTCCATAAAAAGAGCCAGCGGTTCCTGTAAAGACAGAGGAAGCCTGTCTCTGTGCGGCGGCGCTCTTATTTACGGCTCATGCGGTCGGCTGAACGTCTTACACAAGCGTTTCTCCCCACAGGAAGAGGAAGTGCACCTGGGATATTCACTGACACATATATAACCAGTCAGAAACAGACGAGACGAGACTGAGAGACAGACGGATGGTTTTCCACTGGAATCATGTAATTAGAGGAGGACGTGCTCGTTTTAGCACATGCTGCTATTCCTGAAGCTCAATCTGACACTAAACACACAGTCTGTGGAAGATTTCTCCTGATGAAAGGCTGATGTTTAGAAAGATGATCAGCGGAACAACACTGAAATCTCACACTGACGCTGAAACACAAGTCAGTCGTCTTCAGAGAGCAGAAACAGGGACGTCTTCCAGATGATCAAACTAGTGTTATTTCAGCATCAGTGATATACTTTTATAGTTTTTGATAATATTACCAATTTGATTTTTTATTATTATTTTATTTAGTTTAGTTATTTTACGACATCAAGTTCTCATTCTTAAAATGAGAAATGTTGCAAGACAACTAGCTAAAATCAAAAGTTTTTATATTTTATTTTATTTACTAACCTTTTTTTTTAAATTTTTGTTTTAATTTAAGTAGTGTTAGTGGCCATGTAATTTTTAGTATTATTAATATACTTTTATAGTTTTTGCTAATATTTTGAATTAGATTTTTAAAAATATTTTCTGTTCTTATTTTAATTTTAGTAAAAGATTTAGTAATTTTGTTCTGTGTTTTTGCCATTTTTAGTAGTTTTTTTAAATATATGTCAGTATAGCTTTAATTAATTTTTATGTCGGTTTTAATTTAGGTTAAACCACATTAAACTGAGAAATGTTGCCTTGGCAACTAGTTGAAATAAGTTCTTAAATAAGTTTAAGTTTTTATATTTTATTTTATTTCAGTTAACATTTAGCATATATTTATAAATTTTTCAAATTAAATTAATTTAAATTTTTTTTTTTAGTTAACTATAATATCTCTGGTTCCAGCGGTGCCCGAAAGACACCAAATACTGAGACATTCTCACATTTTACATATAATTTGTATAATTACGTATAATTCTCACGTATAATTTGTTAAAACGTGCATTACATTTTCTCTAGTGTTCTGAGACTTTTGAAATCAAATGGTTTTTATATTTCATTTTATTTACTAACAGAATTTTTTTTATGGTTTTAATTTAAGTTTTAGTTTTAGTTAACTATAATAACCCTAGTTAGTACACCATGGGAGCTGGTTTATTGCTGAAATGGCATCAGCTGGTCTAGTTCAGTTGGTTAACCACTTAAACCATCAAGCTGGATCTTCTAGAATGTGAAACATGAACACATACTCACCGGTACACGCGTGTGTCGTGCTGCTCCGCTGACGGGAATCCCAGCATGCCACACACCACACGACTGCTGCTCAGATCCCAGCCCAGACTACACACCTGCCTCCATTTCCCAGCATGCCTCACTTCCACCACGCCCTCTGTTACCATGGCAGCGCTCCGAGTGGCAGTCAGAACGGGTCGGAGACGCACCTCGTCCAGCCGGACCGAGCCAGACGACTGAGAGAGACACGGACAAACATTGACATGTGAAACCAGACAAAATCCATCGTTTGAAATGGAAGAGTTTATTGAACCTTTAGATAAAATATGTTTTTGTTCATGATCCATCAGGCTTTTATGGCTCATATAGTCTGAAACAGTGAGAAGATGAAAGAAAAAAAACAGCTTGATTTTATTCAGACTCAAACTGAGCAAAAATATGCAATTTGGAGCAGATGCTGATATTTCTATGCTGAAATTCTGATGCTTGTAATGTAAAGCAATGAGATGTTTCTAACAGTTCAGCAGATACTGACATAAAATGATCTAAATATCAGCGGTCGCTCTATATCTCAATAATATGTCTTAGTAAGATGAGATGTAAATGATCAAACATATAATGCTGATTGAGAGATGAAGAAATAAAGGCTCCTCAGAAGATGTGAGATGAAGATCATTCCTCCGCTGAGGAACAGTGAAAGTAAAGCTTCTGGAAACAAACGCTCCTCAAAAGATCCTGATGATCAGATTTGAGACTAAAACATGATTGATGGAGAATCTGCTTCAGTCCAGTAAGAGTTCATCTGGAGATATGACTGCAGTTATTCTGACCTTTACTTCAGAAAAATCAGTCAAGTTAGTTAGTGTGTAATGTTGCTGTTTGAGCATAAACAATATCCGCAAAGTTATGACGCAAATGGAGATATCATCTTTTAAAATTATGGCAGTTTAATGGCTACAGTTACGGCTGGTAGGGACTACAACGAGCTACTTCCCGGGTTGGTGACATCACAAACCCTGAAATTTACATAAACCCCGCCCCCGGGAACATGCAACAAAGGGGGCGGGGCCATGTTGCGCTGCTTTAGAGAAGAGGAAGAGTTGTTGCCATGCCGTCAAAACTAGGGGTGCAGGAAAAATCTATTCATATATGAATCACGATTCTGTCTTCTAACGATTATGTGTATAGACAGACAGATATTTTTCACGTAGCTACGAGAAACGTTAAACACAGACGCTCACGCGGTTGCCGTGGTAACGAGCAATACTTGCTGGCAAACACTTCTTTCTTCTTACACTTCTTGCTACAACACAATCATATATTCTGCTGCATTAAAGCTTTTATCAGGATAAAACCATATATTAGAAGCTAACATAAGCAGTAGCATTCACAAATAACAGCGTATCTAAAAGTTTGAGACAACAACAAACAAAGAAACACCCCATTCTGAAGTGTCCTGTAAGAGCCGTGCTTGCACAGGTTCTGCGGATCCTCTTCACTAATATTCTCTGCGTCTCAATCAGGTTCAAATTGATAAGCAATATTGATGACGCCATTGTTTACAATACAAGCGGAGCACATGCTGCTGAGCTGAGGGGCGTGGCATTTCTGGACTGCACTGATGGTTTAGCCAATCACATCAGAGCCCATTGTGTATTTCTGAGGGAGGGGCTTCATAAAACCAGGAAATCATCAGAGCGTTCATTGAAGGGACAGAGCGGTGTGGAATAAAAGTAAATTATGTGAAAAATAATGTTTTTTTTTTTTTTAAACGATGGATTAACACATGTTAGACTGCACCCCATAAACACAATCAAGCCTAGAAAAAAATTGGTCAACCACCCCTTTAAATTATAATAATATTTCACATTTTTACTCCATTTTTGATCAAATAAAAGCAGCTTTGATGCGCATTAGAAACCCTGACCTGCTCGTCTATGTCGGTGAAGTCCAGATCCATCCTGTTACCGTGCTGCACGCTGGGATAGACCGGCTCGGGGCTGTAGACCGGCTCAGGCGCTGGTGCTGGTCTCTCGGGGTGTCTGGTGGTCTGAGCAGGTGTCACTTCCGGCGCTCGTCTGTAGGAGGCTCTGCTGCGCAGGAAGTCTGGGATCTGGTGGCCCCGCGGCAGGCCGGTGACGGCGCTCTCGAACCCGTTCCTGCGCAGCTGGATGCGATGGGCGTTGAGCTGCGGAGACGCCGGGCCGCGACCACGGTGGAGCGCGATCTCGTGCCCGCGCTGAGGAGCATTTGAGACCAGGTTGGAGGTCTGAGCTGAAGGAGCTTCTTGGTAACGGGGGAGGTGACCCTGGTTGGGTCGATCCGGGCTGCAGATGACCCCCAGATCTTCAGCGTGAGTGCAGTCACTCACACCCCAGCCGTTCGAGCGGCACTCCGACAGAGAGCTCTCGCTGCCCGAACACGAGACGTTATCCAGCCAGATCGGACCTAAACACACCAGAACCATTTCTACTCAAGCACTGAGGTGATGGAGCAACATGAGCAAACAGAGAGTCAACATGAGGCATTCACAGCTTGGGGTGCGTTCCCAAAAACATCGTTAACCAACTATGGTTGCCACACTGCAAAAAATGATTCTCTTACTTAGTGTTTTGTCTTGTTTTCTAGTATAAATATCTAAAAAATTCTTGAATCAAGATGAATTTACTGTACAAGTAAAATGACTCAAGTCTTGTTTACTAAAAAAAAATCAAAATTTTGTTAGTTTTTCCTTAAAACAAGCTAAAATATCTGCCAGTGGGGTAAGAAAAGTAATCTTGTTTAGCCTTTGAATTAAGTTTATAGTTCAAACGAACATTCGCAATCAGCATCGCAAACTTACGTTGTTGGAACTACAGCTCTTGAGATGTGATTAGAAGCGTAGTTTCTTGTTAGTAAGACATATGGGGCCAGTTTTACTAAACAGGGCAAATTAGCGTGGGTAATAACATGGCTTGGCGAACGATAAGTTCAGATAATGTGTTCTTAAGAATTCCAAATAAATTAATATGTGTGAAAAAAAATCCTCTTTGAAAAGCCATTTCAAGCACAAAATAGTTTAAGACATGCTTTTCGGGGCATTAAATAATGGCGCAAATACCATTAATTAGACGAGCACAAACGTTAGTAAATCTCGTTGCGTGATTAATTTGAATACTCTCCTCCCATAAATTTTGCGTCTGAAAGGGAAACTCCTACAAATGCATATTCAATAAGGTCAGGCGCAAAAATAACTGTGTTCACGCCTTTTCAGCGCTAATTCTTCACTGCGCGTCTTTAGTAAATCCTGACAATTGCCTACTATTTTAACACCAAAAGACGGTTTGCGCTGACGCAAGCTGTTAGTAAAACTGGCCCATGGACTTATATAAATAAGCGAGCTAACATGCAGAACAAACTATATCTTCCATTCTATCTAAATATAAATGCATTTTAATGTATGTAATTTTGCGCGTCCTAAATTGCGACCATAGCTGATTTTGTGAAACGCACCCCTGATGGTGAAAGTGTGTTTATATGAAGGTGGTTGATCAATAAGAGTGATTGATGACGTCAGATGAAGAGGACAGTCACATTATTTAAGCACTTTATAAAATACGGATTGTATAGAAGCATATTTCTGCCATAGAATATTATATATATATATATATATATATATATATATAAAGGTACTTGTGACCTTGGTACTTTTTTTCTCAGAATTGTGAGTTTTTATCTCACGATTGCAAATTATCAATTGTAATATGTAAATTTAGAATTTTGACTTTTTTTCTCGCAATTCTGACCTTTTTCCTCAGAATTCTGATTTACATTTCACAAATAACTCGCAATTGTTATGTATAAACTCAAAATTCTAAGAAAAAAGTTCCAAGTCTGAGTTTTCATCTTGCGATTAGTTGGAATTCTGCGTTTACATCTCGCAATTAATAACTTGGAATTAATAACTTGCAATTGTTAGATATAAATTCAAAATTCTGAGAAAAAAGTTGAAATTCTGCATTTAAATTTCAGAATTAATAACTCAGACTTAGAACTTTTTCTCGGAATTTTGAGTTAATATTTAACAATTGTGAGTTATTAATTCTGAGTTTACATCTTGCGATTAATAGTTGGTATTCTGCGATAACATATCGCAATTAATAACTCGCAATTTTTAGATATAAACTCAAATTCTGAGGAAAAAAATCTGAATTCTGCGTTTACATTTCAGAATTAATAACTCGGAATTAATAACTCGGAATTGTTAGATATAAACTCGAAATTCTGAGAAAAAAGTTATAAGCCTGAGTTTACATCTTACGATTAATAGTTGGAATTATGCGATTACTTCTCACAATTAATAACTCACAATTTTTATATATAAACTCAAAATTCTGAGGAAAAAAGTTGGAATTCTGCATTTACATTTCAGAATTAATAACGTGGAATTAATTACTCACAATTTTTAGATATAAACTTCAAATTCTGAGAAAAACGTTTTAATTCTTAATTTAGGCTACATCTCACAATTAACCTAATAACTTGCAATTGTTAGATATAAACTCGAAATTCTAAGCCTGAGTTTACATGATCTTACCAATTAATAATTTGCAAATAACTCGCAAATTACGATAGAAATTCTAGACTAAATGTCAACATGTATTAATTCATCTCACTTGCAAAAAACAGATTTTCCTCAAACTGAATTAAAACAGTGAAATGCAAACTCAGAATATGACGCAAACCTGCAATAATTAAATATCTTAAATAACATAAATGTATCTAATCCCATTTTATTAACCAATGTCTTTGCTGCTGGCCTTTGATGATCCAGTTCAACCATACTAATAAGCAAAAATGACCTTAGATAAACTAACAATTGTGCTTCATTGTTTTTTTTATTGCTGAAGAGTGTTGAACCTTCTTCTCCTGCGTTCTACT
>JAFVLL020026425.1:0-17185 GCA_021397915.2 Tor tambroides
TTGGTGCTATACAGCACCAAAAGTAGTTCCCCTATGATTACGAGCCAAAGAACCACTTTTAGTGCTATATAGCACCATTTTTTTAGAGTGATAAAAAACAGAGTCAAATAGAACAGAATCAAATGGTAAACAAAACAAACAAAACAAAAACAAACCAATGAATCAAAGACAACAAAATCAAATAGAACAGAATCAAAAAGCAGAACCGAATCAAACAAAACAGAATCAGAGTCAAACCGAACGGAATCAAACAGAACTGAATAAAACAGAAACAAAGCATCAAACAGAAACAAAGAAAACAGGGGAGCATAAAACAGAACAAAACAGAATCATAATAAAATCAAGTAGAATCAAACAGAATTTCAAACAGAATCAAACCGAGTCAAAAACACAACAAACAAATCAAACACAATAGAATCAAATCAACTGATTAAAACAAAATTGAACAGAACAGAATCGAAAACAACAGAATCAAACAGAACAAACCGAATCAAATAAAAAAGAACAGAGTAAAACAGAATCAAAGATAACCAAATCAAAGAGTCAAACTCAACAGAATCAACCAAAAATTATACAGAACAGAATCAAACACAACCAAGCCAAATTGTAATATGTCACCAAGTCCAATCTTCACGCATGTGCTTTATGAGGTCAGCTAATTATTTTTCTTTTCTTTGAAGTAACTCTGAAATTATACAGGCTCTCTACAGCTTCTGGTGATGATAATCTGCACAAATGATGTTCTGGAAGACAGAAATGTCAGATCTGTATCAGGGCATCTTGTGAAATGCTGATTATTTACAAACGGATGATTTCACATGCAGTTATAAAGGACCGAGAGTGTTTAAAATCAGTGTGTGTGTGTGTGTGTGTGTGTGTGTGTGTGTGTGTGTGTGTGATATGATGCATGGCAGACACTATTATGTAAAACTTGTTTGTTTTCCTCCAGTGTTTCTCAACATCTGCTTCAAATCACATGTCTCACTATGATACTATGGGATTATTAATTATTCATATATTAATAATTAGTTTTCATTTAAATTAAATGAAAACTGAATAATTAATAAAAATTTAATTAATTAAAAAAGAAATTATTAAATTATTAAAACTTTAAAAATGGAAAACATAAAATTGAAAACTAATTCAAACTATTAAAAAATATTTATTAATATGATAAATTAATATATAATTCAAGTATAAATTTTATATTAAGAAATTATAATTTATAAATATATATATATATATATATACACACACACACACACGACTGAATCAAATTAAATAAAAAGCTAAAATAAATGACAAAATTACACCAGAAAAAAAAAATCAAATCTTGAATTAAACAAAAAGGAAAATGAAAACTAATTCAAAATATTAATAAATACTGTAGTAGTACATCAATGATACTAAAATAACACTGTTTTGGACATGATACAGTGGCACTACCATGTGATTTAGGGCATATATCATGGTATTAGCCTGTTTTTTAAAAAAAAATATGTTAGATTATCACATAAATAACATGGTATATGATTATATTAATCATTCAGTAGCACAGTATCATACATCACTGTACTGCGTGTAAAACTCACCAACCAGGTCCCATTCCCCGTTAGCGATGTATCCGGTAATATCGGCCTCCATCATCTGCAGGTCCAGAGACCATCCTCCGTACGTCCACGAGCCGAACTTTAGATCACACCGCTGAACATCAAACGGGAACCAGCGCACATCAATGTAGCAGGTGCTCTTAAAGATACCTTAACCACAGAAGCATTGTGGGAAATGCTGTGTTAGTTTAGTCACTGATGCTGTAAAAACTGCTTTCTTTGACCATTTTCTTACCCACGACGGATCACAAACAAACAAATCAAACACAACAGAATCAAACACAATAAAAACAAAATGAATCAAACAGAAAAGAACCAAACAGAACAGAATAAAAAACAAACAAACCAAGCACATCAGAATTAAAAACAAACAAATCAAAAATGGATCAAAAACAAACAAATCAACAACAAAAAAAACACAACAGAATCGAACAGATTCAAACAGAACAGAATCAAAAACAAACAAACAAATCAAACACAACAGAATCAAAATGAATCAAAAACAAACAAATAAAACAAAACAGAATCAAATAAATTCAAACGGAATAGAATCAAAAACAAAGAAAACAGAGCAGAATCAAACAGAATCAACCACAATAGAAACAAAAACAAACAAATAAAACAAAACAGAATCAAATAAATTCAAACGGAATAGAATCAAAAACAAAGAAAACAGAGCAGAATCAAACAGAATCAACCACAATAGAAACAAAAACAAACAAATAAAACAAAACAGAATCAAATAAATTCAAACGGAATAGAATCAAAAACAAAGAAAACAGAGCAGAATCAAATAGAATCAAACAAAACAGAATCAAAAACAGACCAAATCAAACACAACAGAATCAAATAGAATCAAACAGAACAGAATCAAATATAGACAAATCAAACAGAACAGAATCAAATAGAATCAAACAGAACAGAATCAAATATAGACAAATCAATAACAGCAGAAACAAAAACAAACAAATCAAACGAAACAATCAAATAAAATCAAACGGAATAGAATCAAATACAAACAAATAAAACAGAATAGAATCAAACAGAATCAACCACCACAGAATCAAAAACAAACAAATCAAACACAGCAGAAACAAAAACAAACAAATCAAACAAAACAAAACAATCAAATAAAATCAAACGGAATAGAATAAAATACAAACAAATCAAACAGAACAGAATCAAATAGAATCAAACACAGCAGAATCAAAAGCCAACAAATCAAACACAACAGAATAAAAGTAATGCATTAAACACAATAGGATCAAATAGAATCAAACAGAACAGAATAAAAGTAATGCATTAAACACAATAGGATCAAATAGAATCAAACAGAACAGAATCAGACAGAATCAAAAACAAATGCATCAAGAAAGAATCAAACATAACACAATAAACATCCTGAAACCAGTATAATGGCAGAAGATATAAGAGTGTAGTTTAGTCTAGTTTTGTAAGAATACTTTGATCATATGCTAGTCCTAAACAGAGCTGAAAGTAATTCGAGGGATGCACGATATTAGATTTTGCCGATATCCGATATGCCGATATTTTTCACATCTTTTTGGTTGATAGCCGATGCCGATACCGATATATTTCCCTTTGTTTTGATAAAAAGTTTCGATTGCTTTGGTACATTCATGCAACTGATTATGTACATTTCTCTGCAGTTTCCTATATTATCATTTACTATTGTCATGTTGCTCAAGATGTATTATATAGTTCTCTGTGCTATAGTCTTACCCCTCAAAACCTCAAGACATTAGTTCATCATATAAGTCATTACGGTAAATGCAAAATGGTTGATCTAGTTGTCATAAGCTGTCAAGCATATTTTCTACACATTTCTATTAGACTTTTAATAAATTTAGGAACAAAAGCATCAAAGTAGGCACACCACAGCTCCAGAGATAGAGGAAGTTTTTAATTATGTTCTCACCACAGGTGACGTTTCGAGCTTAAAACGCTCTTCATCAGAACTTACTTTTAATAAATCTGCCAAGAATTGTTCAAGTGAATCTTGACTTTCACTAATGAAGAGAATATAGATCAATAGATCTATTGGAAAATATATATAGACAGAGGACGACACAAGAGTTACAAATGCTGACAATGGACTTTCTCATTTTTATTTTCGCCTTTGTGCCCATATTTCGTTTTCTTTTCTATTTCACAGTGATGTTGTGAAGTGTTTTTTTTTTTTTTGGTCAGAACACTAGTAAAAGTGTAACTGGGAATCATATCCAGTCTTTTTCAATCAATATCCCACATACAGTAATTTGTAAATTTGTACTTATGAAAGGATATATGGCATACATAAGAAGTGTAGACTTCTGCATTTCAATACAGTAACTGTCATCCAAACTGTTGCCATAGTTTACATCAGGTAATACTAACAGACTGCACTGTTATATTGACAACATAACTAAGCATTTTGACTTGTTTGTGAACAATGATACAAGGACTTTTCATTCTGATGGAACTGATATGTTCATTGACAAATACTTGCTTTTGAGAAATGAGCTAAAGATTTTGAATAAGTTACATGTTTTTGCAGGAAATCCGTTGTGTGGTGCTGTTTGTACGAATTGTTTTGAGAAATGCACATAATTCTTTGCAAATATTACAGTAAGGATGATTCGAGAAATGCACCAAAGCGACTTAGAAAAACTGTATTCAGGTTTGAAACAATGGATCCAGAGAGACGTGAAGGAAGAGGTCAAGGACACCACAGAGGAGGAGGAAAAGGAGTAGGGAGTAGAGAAAGAAATAAAGGAAGAGGAAGAGTAGGAGATGGAGAGGGAGTACAGAGAGGAAGAGGAAGATGAGGAGGAGGACGACAACATGGAAGAGAAAGAGGAAGGGCAAGAAGACAAGCAGTCTCAGATATTTTAGCTGATGCGTAGCAGGGTTTGATCAGGCATGCGAGAGGATTTTACCCTCTCTGCCTGGCCAGGGCTAATATAGCCTGTGATGTTGAAGAGGTTCTTTGGCCTGTTCCAGACCAAAGACGGGATGCTGGGGCAGAATATTTATTTTTGTTGTTGTTTGCTGTATTGTACTGTACTCTACAGTACATTAAATTAAGGGGTTACACTTTACTTGAAGGGGTGTGCATAAGACTGACATGACACCTTCATAATCATGACATGTCATTAATATGAATGTTTTTTATGCATGTTTATGACAACTGTCATTAAGTGTGATTCGCTCAGTTATGTAATTTTTAATGCAAAGATGACATTGTTTGAGATGTCTTTGTTATGGGCTAGGGTTAGGTCAAATAATGTCATCTTTGCATTAAAAATTACATAACTGAGTGAATGACACTTAATGACAGTTGTCATAAACATGCATAAAAAACGTTCATATTAATGACATGTCATGTCATGATTATGAAGGTGTCATGTCAGTCTTATGCACACCTCTTCAAGTAAAGTGTTACCAATTAAGGAATAAAACACATGGGAAGTACCAAAAGCAACACTTATTACTGGTTTTTGTAGTATTGTTTTGAATTTATCTCATCAGTGTGTAAGACTGTGTTATAGTGTGTGTGTTTGTGCGTCATGTCTGAGAGCAAAGTTTGGTTTTTCAGCAAGATTGAGTTGTTTTGAGAGGAGAGCTTTATTTTGACCTGAATATAGGAAGTTTGGGGAATTGAGTTAGAAGTTATGGATTTGTGTTTAGAGTTTTGCAAAAAAGAGGCATAATTTCAAGAAATCTGTTTAAGCAATCGAGAAAAACTGTAAATTATTAAATCTACAAGTGTGAAGAATGACCACACTGCTGACGTGTGTGGGTGTGATCTGATCACTATCACACCCTGAGCACATCTGACCTATCCGTCTTATCGGCAAGGCATGTTGGCATAATTTTTTCAAATCAGCCGATGCACTGTGAAAAAAAAAGTTGAGCAAACTTAAAAATTTAAGGCAACCAGCTTCAGCAGATTTTTGAGTTCTCTCAACTTATTTTTTAGGAGATTTTTGAGTTATCTTAACTCTTTGTTGTATAAACTTAAAACAACAAGTTGAGAAAACTCAAAAATCTGCTGAAGCTGGTTTCCTTAAACTTTTTAAGTTTTAATCAGAGAGAACTTGCGTTCACACCAGACGCGAATGAAGCGGTAAGCGCAAGTGATTTACATGTTAAGTCAATGCAAAGACGTGATAGACATCCTGCGGCGCGATTCACGCGTTAACCAATCAGGAGCTTGCACTAGTAGTGACGTGATTACGACGTAGCGAGCGGAGGCAGAAATCCGAAACAACAATGGAGGACAAAATCATCGTCGCTGTATGTGGATACCCGAAGCTGTACGATACATCTTCATACTTTTATAGAAACAGGAATAAAAAGGATCTTGCTTGGAAGAAAGTGAGTGAGGAGGTTGGACAATCTGGTAAGTTGTAAAAAACAGTCTTTACTCAATTTCCCATGATGCGAATTCGTGTCTGTTGTGAAGTGAATTTCACGCGCGAAAGAAGCGAGTAAACTCAAAACGTTCAAGCGTCCAACTACGCGCGGATAGCGCGATTTATTCGCTCAAGTCGCGTCTGGTGTGAACGCCCCATTAAACGTTTAAGGCAACCAGCTTCAGCAGCTTTTTGAGTTTTCTCAACTTGTTGTTTTAAAGTGGACCTATTATGCAAAAATCACTTTTATAAGGTGTTTGAACACAGTTGTGTGGCTGCAGTGTGTGAAAACAACCAGCCTATAATGTTAAAAATCCACAAACTCATTATTTAATAAAAACAATAAGTCATAAACAGTCTCTCCAAACGAGCTGTTTCAGATTCTCCCTCTGTGCACGTCACTGAGGGGAAAAAGTCCCGCCCATTTGTGACGCTCTCTGCCCTATTAGCATAAACACAGCCCTGAGTGAGAAGCTGCGGTCCGCCATTACTGGAGATATATACACTGTCAGCACCAAAGAGGCTTTACAAGTGTTGTGTTTTGGGATGCACTAATGAACATAGGAGTCGCCATAATCTCCCCTCATCTGAGCCGAGGACACTGTGGTTAAATTACATTTTCGAAGGAAATATCCCGGAAAAAATCGGTAACGTCCCCTAAATGTTTAGGAATTAATACCAACGCTTCGTGCACGAACGTCAGCTCCAGACAAAGTAAGTATCACGCGTTTGTTTTCCAAATTGCCTTTCTGAAAGAGCTTCTTGGCACTCTGTAAGGCTAATTGCTAAAGCTATCATTGTCTCTTGTGTGTTTTCACTGGTGCTGCCTTCAAGTGCTGCCAGAATGATCGTGAATAGGAATGTGGTAACGTTAAAAGTTGCGTATGAACGCAATGTGAGTCGATCGCTTGAGTTTGTTGAGCTCATGATCAGAAGTGGGACTTATAAAGTCTGTGATAGCATGAGACCAGCTATGTTGTTATTTTTATCCCCCCGTGCTCCCCGTCTGTGTAATTCATAAACGCGGATTTATTATGCACAGTAAAATCAAATGACTGACTTTGAAAGCGAGTAGTTTTCTGTAAAGATAACAGGCTTGTATTAATAGTGGAATGTTTATTTGCAAAGGCTAGCACTCCTAATGCGGAGCTGGAGCTCTTGAAGCTCCACCCTCTTCTCCGGGAGCAACAGCTCATTTGCATTAAAGCAACATACTCAAAAACAGCGCGTTTTGACTCATACCCTAAAAGTGGCAATTTGAACAAGCTGTAAAAATTTATCTGTGGGGTATATTGAGCTGAAACTTCACATATACGCTCTGGGGACATCAGAGACTTATTTTACATCTTGTAAAAACGGGCATAATAGGTCCCCTTTAAGTTTATACAACAAAAAGTTGAGAGAACTAAAAAATCTGCTGAAGCTGGTTGCCTTAAATTTTTAAGTTTGCTCAACTTTTTTTTTTAACAGTGTGCCGATGTTAACATTTTGAGTCTTTATCGGTCGATTCCGATAACGTTCCGATAAGATCGTGCATCCCTAAATAATTCCCCATGAACTGAACTAGAGAAAGAGTCCCTCTGAAGATAAACTTCTGTGAATCCAATTTGTTCGGAGTCTGAAGTCCTTCCCCTCAGTTTCCGTCCCCATCCCGTAATAAAGCCTCCGCACGGCCTCATGGGAAAAACGGATCACTCATTGTCTCCTGCTGATTTACATAAATCCCATCATGCCTCTCTTTCTGAACTCTCAGCCCGTCGTGTGTGAGTGTTTGTATTGATTCCTGTCAGCGGGCGGACCGACAGTAATTGAAACAGCAGAATAAGTGTGTGTTTGTGTGTTTTCCAGGTGACAGGTGAGTCCAGGTCACCCTGAGCCGCAGGAACTATAGGGAGGGATGTCACAGTCGCTGTCAGCTCATGAGGGAATGAGACGAGCGCACGTGAACGGAGCCACAATGCCAAATCATCTGTGGGAAACTCAGGATTTACTTTGAGCCCCAACTAGGGTGCTAAAAAATAAATCAGGACAGGCTGGAGGTGTGTGGAAGTGAGTGCATAAATTTTTATAACCTATCAGACAGTTTAAATGACTAATAGAAGGCCAGAAATGCAGACTCGACTTGTGCCTGTTTGAGTTTGGTTATTAATTACGCACAGACACGCAATGTCTGTGTGCACAATCAATCTTACGATTCTCCTGATAGAAACAGTGTTGTCATCATTAACTTAAACTACAATATTAAAAATGTTTGGTAAATGAAATAAAGCTGAAAAAATAAAAATATAGATGAAAAACTGAAATTAACAAGTTTAAGGTGAAGTATTAATATTAATAAAACTAAAACCGAAATAAAAATAAATAAAAACAGAGAATTTAAAACCAACAATTAATAAAAATGACAAAAGCTGTGCACAAACTACAATAGAATATATAACGATTGCTTTCAGCACCTTCATGAAATGAATATAAACAAAGTAAAAACAGACCTAATGCACAATCATTATTTATCATTTAATTTTTAATATCCTTGCTGTATTTTTTTTTTTTTTTTTTTAAAGAAAATTTGCATTGCCATCTTGCTTTGACCAAAGTGATTTTAACATTTTGTAAGTTTTATTTTGCTGGAGATTACACATTAAATTATTTATATATATACATAAATGTATTAATAAAAGTATTATTGTATTTAAAATTATACTACTACTACTACTACTTATTATTATTATTATTATTATAAATGAAAATCGGCTACACTTTATTTTAAGGTGTCCTTATTACAGTGTAATTATACTTTTAAGTACTGAGTAATATTAATTAACTACATGTACTTATATGGTTAGGTTTTAGGATTAGGGTTTGGATTAGGCTTACTTGCATATAATTATGCATAATTTATTGTTATTATAATAGTAAGTACATGTAACGTGTAACAAGGACACCTTAAAATAAAGTGTTACCTGAAAATCTTAAAATTATTGTAGAAAAAGATTTTGGGTTTTAATTTTTACAAAAACTTTACATTCTTGATAAATTTATGGAATGATACCATGTCAATATTTTCTGTAAATATAGTGACGTGACAAAAAATTTCAAACATAGATTTTATCATAGATTACATATATATTATTGTTGATATTTTTTTGAGTTGCTATATGTTCAACACACTCAATAATCTGAAAAAAAGCAAAATACACCTGAAAAATTTTTATATACACTATATTGCCAAAAGTATTGGGTCGCCCCCTTCTAATGAACAGGTTTGACTACTTTAGTAATTTCTATGAGTACAAATCTTAATGTTAAAGCATATAATGATATTGTAGGAAACTGTGTGCTTCTAATATTATAGCAACAGTTTAGACAGGACCCTTTTCTATTCTAACATGACAATGCCTCTGTGTATAAGACAAGGTTCAAAAAGAAAATGATTGATTGAGTCAGTGTGGAAGAACTTGACTGGTCTGCATAAAACCAAGTCCTAATCCCAGTTGAACACTGGCTCTGGTGTGACTGTAAATGCAGACCTTGAGCCAAAAACTCATCACCAAACACCAATGACTTGTATAGACACTATAAGGACAAAAGTATTGGGACACCCCCTTCTTTAGAACAGAAAAAGACACTAAAAAAACTGTGGCAACAACGACGGAAACATAATTCATGTATTTAAAAATTGTATTTCCATCTCTGTTGCAACAGTTTTGGAAGTGTCTAAAATGACTGTACCCATATGTACAAGTCATTGGTGTTTGGTGATGAGTTTTTGGCTCAAGGTCTGCATTTACAGTCACACCAGAGCCAGTGTTCAACTGGGATTAGGACTTGGTTTTATGCAGACCAGTCAAGTTCTTCCACACTGACTGAATCAATCATTTTCTTTTTGAACCTTGTCTTATACACAGAGGAATTGTCATGTTAGAATAGAAAAGGCTCCTGTCCAAACTGTTGCTATAATATTAGAAGCACACAATTTCCTAGAATATCATTATATGCTTAAACATTAAGATTTATACTCATGGAAATTACTAAAGTAGTCAAACCTGTTCATTAGAAGGGGGCGACCCAATACTTTTGGCAATATAGTGTATGTATGCATATATATGTATACAACTAAAACTGAAATAAAAGAAAATAGATAGATAGATGGATAGATAGATAGATAGATAGATAGATAGATAGACTAATAATAATGAAAAACCTAACAAAAATGACCAAAATTTTATCCCATCATAAGAGGTAGACATTGTGAGTTATTGTATCTGTATTTTACCTGGTGGCAGGTACTGACAGTATCCAGAAGAGTTGACCAGCACGTTTGTGTGAAATGTGGCGTCAAACCTCTCATCAGCACTGTTAGAAACAAAAGACCCACAGACAAAGAGTTTTCATTTGTGTTTGATCACAACATCATTTTGTATCACTCTGATTCTAACACGTGGAAACACTTCCAAACTTCTGACGGCTGTGTCGCAGTTTAGAAGTGCACAACCCTGCAACTTTACTGGGACAAACAGGTCTATAAAGCACGAGCGGCGTGGGTCTGGAGTCAGCCGTGTAAATCAGGGTTATTTAAGACGCCACAAAACTGCCAAAGATGACACAGTGAGTGACGGCGTTTCTCATGAGAGCAGAGAGAGACGTTCAGAGCGTCCAGATCACAGCCCAGACAGCTATCAGAGGCAAACCCCTCGTTCTCTCCACGCGCTCAACACTTTCTGACACACAGAGAGAACTTCTGCAAGAAGAGACTGCAGTCACGAAAGCAGTGCATGCTGGGTAATCACTGTCTGAGCTGTCTGATCATGAACTCTGTTTGCACGTAAACGCAACACTCAAAAACAGTTATAATATATAGAAACAGTTTTAACAGAAAAAACTAATAAAACTTACTGGGATGCATATTTGTCAGTCATACATAATTAAAATGGGTCAGATTGCTACCCCAGTGTTACTTCAGCATCACTGAAATACTATTATGATTTTATTAATATTTTGAATTCATTTTTATTTTCTATATCATCAGATTTTATTTAATTTATTAATTTAGTAATTATTTAGTAGTAATTTTAGTAATTTTGTTGTTGTTTTTTTGCCAATTTTATTATTATTATTATTTTAAATGTCTATTTTTTTATTTTTATTAACTTTTATTTAAGGTTTAGTTAAGTAGTTAAACTAAATGAAAATGAGAAATGTTTCCTTGACAGCTGAAAAAAAATAATCAAAGTTATTATAGTTAACTAAAACTAAAACCATAAACCAAAAGTTGTAAATTGAAATTATAATAACAATAATAATAATAATTAATAATTAAACTTTTTTTTTTTAATTTCAGCTACTTGCCAAGGCAACACTTCTCATGTAGTTTAACTTCAAGTACTAAATAACTAAGACTAAAACTTAAAAAAAATATATAAATATATATAAATATATAATAATAAATATATAAATATATATGTAAAATAATATTTACATATTTAAAAAAACTAATAAAAAGGACAAACACAACAAAATAACTAAAATTGTAGCTCATTTTAAGCAGAAAACAAAAATAAAAACATTCAAAATATTAATAAAAATTGGTATGAAGATGGTTAAAATATGACTCGCTGTGGAACAAGCAATATTCATTTAGTTAAAATGTATGACAGTGAAACAAATTGCATTTAATAATGACAAATAAATAAACCTAGTAGTTCTGTATTTAAATACATTCGGTTTATTAGTATTTTTACAGAAATCTGACCTGATCTGATCATAACTGATAAACATGCATCACATTAAGTTTATTAGTTTTTGTTAAAACGGTGAAATCCAATCTTAAATTTATGTATTAATTACTGTTTTTGAGTGAACATGCAAGATTTATTTTATGTCATATGAGACACTAGCAGCACTGCGGTTATTTTACTCAGGAAGTAGTAAAAAAAAAAAAAAAAAAAAAAAAAGCTGTAAATTCATAATGAAGGTCCAGCAGGCAGTGCAAAAACATGAAGGTCAAAATAAATGAGAAGTGTTGAGAATAAAAGAGCCGCTGTGAAAAAAAACAAACAGCTAATTTGCTCTGTAATTTTTTCTGAGGTTGAGTGAGAAAAAAAAGAGACTCTCAATCTTCACTGGCTTCTCTTAAAGGAATAGTTCACCAACAATTGAAAGTTTTCTGAAAATATCCTCACCGTCAGGCCATCCAAGATGTAGATGAGTTTGTTTCTTCATCAGATTTGGAGAAATACAGCATTGCATCACTTGCTCACCAATGGATGCTCTGCAGTGAATGGGTGCCGTCAGAATGAGAGTCCAAACAGCTGATAAAAACATCACAATAAAGTAAGGCTAAGAAGTTAAAAACGTCTTAATGCTGGATTTGTTTCAGCTTTTGTCTTCTCCAGATGTTAACTGATGGACTGGAGTGGTGTGGATTACTTGTGGATTATTGTGATGTTTTTATCAGCTGTTTGGACTCTCATTCTGACGGCACCTATTCACTCCCATTGGTGAGCTATTGGTGATTTCTCCAAACCTGATGAAGAAACAAACTCATCTACATCTTGGATGGCCTGAGGGTGAGTAGATTTTCAGCAAATGTTCATTTTTGGGTGAACTATTCCTTTAAATCACTGTAATCAATGCATCCGGATTGAGTCTGATTAGCTGTTCCTCCTGAATGGGACGGGTATTGACAGAAATCCTATAAAGATTTACACATATTCCAATTTGTTGATGCAATATTTGCATTTCTGTGAAAATGATCAGAAAATACCAGTAATACTATTAAACAATATTAAATGCCAACAATGCTATTAAACAACACTGTAAAAATCCAATTGCATCTGTTAGAGTTAACTGATGTTTCACATCAAGAGTCAAAGAGTGTGCAAATATTTGTGCAAATAATAAATAATAAATGATCTAAAGCATTAATGCATTAATGCTGGTTTGATGGCTTGTGTCTGGGATCAGGCTGTGGTTTCTGTACCTGTTATACAGCAGGATGTCGGGCCTCCAGATGAGGGAGTCTGGGAAGCGAACCGTGTTCACGCCGGGATAATCGCTCGTATTCCACTGCAGATAGTAGTCGCTCCAATACTGCGGCACAGAAACATGACCCTCAGTTACATTCACCAGCTCAAGTCTGAACGACGCTCAGAAAACAATGACATTTTTAGGTGAACTATTGCATCAAAAATAAAAGGTTAGCTCCTTTTTTTTCTATTTCTCTTTTTACGGTTCCCTGTTTGGGTTGTAATTAGCTGTTTTCTACCTGTCATACACTTCTTTCTGTGTTTTATTAATGGATTAAATGCCAAGGGTTGCAGCAAGCTAATCTGGATTTTTACCACTGATTGTTTGCCTATGTTGTTCTGAATGTTTAGAAGATGATAAAATATCAATAAAAATTTGATTTAAAATAATAAAAGGTTCTTTGATGGTTCTTTAAAAAAAAAAAAAAACGATCGCTTTTTTGAGTGACTATATGGTTCAATACACTCAAATTACATGTTAAACCAAAACATGAACACAAATAATTATTTTTGTTTATTTGTGGCATTCACTTTCAGAAAAAAGGTACTAATCTGTACATTTAAAGTACTAATATGTATCTTTACGGCACTAATATAGACCCTTTGGGGTAAATAAGGTACAAAAGTGTACCTTTTTAAAAAGGTACCACCCCAGTGACAGCTTTTGTACCTTTTTTTCTGAGAGTGTTTGACCATATTAAAACCATATATGCCATCATGTATTTTTCAGGATTCTTTGATGAATAAAAAGTTCAAAAAAAAAAAAAAAATCATATTTTGCAACATTACACTGTAAAATCTTTACTGTCTCTTTTGATCAGTTTAATGCATGCTTGCTGAAGAAAAGTATTAATTTCTTTTAAACAACGTTTGAATAGCATTGTGTGTATATTATCATACCGGACATCTCTGTGCTCTGTCTGCTGGTTTGAGCAGATATTGATGTGCTGGACTCATGCCATTACATATATTGTTCATCGTAGCATACTGGATTACAGTAGATGTGTATCTACTCTGTTCGGCCTTCTTAAGTGCTACATTAGCAAAATTAAAGTTTGCTATCAGAGATCATTACAGATAAGATGAAGGCCAGAGGAGACGGAAAGATGAAAACAGAGAATTGAACATCGAGGAAATGTTACCAGAACAATCTTAATGTTCGGCTCTGGTTGATTTGGTTCCATTAAACACAGAAATATACATGGAAGCCCGTTTTCACCACCGAATAACAAATAAAACAAGGTAATTGTGACTTCTTATCTCACAATTCTGACTTTTTTTCTCGCAATTGTGATTTTCTCACAATTACGTGATAGTAACTCGCAAATGACCCCCCCCCCCTTAGTTACTGTTGCTACGTCTGACAAGCCATGCCGCTCTCACACCACACATCATGTTCTCACGCAGTAAAAAAAATACATTGCGGAACAAAGAGGAAACTGACAACACACCGACAGACATTTTTTAAAGGGGTCATATGATGCTTTTTTAAAGATCATTATTTTTTGTATTTGGAGTAACAGAATATGTTGACATGCTTTAATGTTCAAAAAAACACATTATTTTTCAAATACTGTACATTATTGTAGTTCCTCTATGCCCCGCCTCTCTCAAACGCATTGTTTTCTACAAAGCCCCTCCTTCCGACAAGCACAGTCTGCTCTGATTGGCCAACTGACAGGGTGTATTGTGAATGGCCGAACACCACAACATGCGTCGGAAATGTAACGCCCCTTACCATAATCGCGAGCTTCAGCTTTCAAAATAAATATAAAGACAGTTAATAATGTCCTTAGTTTTACCATCAGTTCAAGTCTGAAAGGAGAACAAAGTCGCATGACAGACACAGTGTTGATGATGCTCGTATGTATTTGAATTGACCCTTTTTTTAATAGAAACAGCCTTTGTTCACAGTCGGCCTTGTACTCTCCTAGGTTCACAAAACTGTCGTCCATAAAATGTGTTGCACAAATTCAAACATTTGGGTTGTGCTGTTGTGTTGTAAACAAATCTTAACAATGATTCCTAATTGCGTCTACTTTGGGAAGGCCAAATAAAGTGCTTTTGTGTTCGCACAGAAACACACAGCATCTCCCTGACACGGCTGCATCAACACTACTGCGGTTACTGAAACCACGCCTTCTTTCATCACGTGCACATTTGGGCGGCATTACGCAAATATTTCCACATCGTGACGTAGACATGTGGGGGCGTGTTTGAATGAGCCGTTTTAGCCCGGTCTGGATCAGCCTTCTCGTTTAGGTAGAATAAATCCTTTTGTGGGAGACTTTGAGCTTTGTAACTCTGCAGATCGTATACATGCACAAACAGCTACATAACACACTAAAGAAAAGGAAAACAAGAAATCGCCTCATATGACTCCTTTAAGAAATGTGTCGTGACAGATCACTGTAGCGCCTCAGTTCAAGCGGCATGTGAACCGATCGTTTCTTCAGCTTTACTAGTTATAGCATGAAATAAACACGAATGAACATCAGAAGGTATCTTTTTTTCAACCGCGGAAAGACGTCAATACGTGCCATTTTTCAAGTTCAAGTCCACCGACAGTAATCTGCTCTCCCGTCTGGTTTGTTTGTTGGACAAATTAGCGGATTCGGCGTTATGATTGTTCAGATCGCCTGTCAATCAAACTCCCAGCGAAGGGCGTGTTATAAAGTTGGAATTGTTGGAATTACAATATATTTCTTTCTCAGAATTGTACGTTTTTATCTCAAAATTCCAACTTTACAACACGTCCTTCGCTGGTAGTTTGATATATATTTCACAATTATAACTTCTCAGAATTTTGAGATACAAACTTAAAAAAAAAAACCTTTTCTTAAAATTGCGAGTTTATATCTCAGAATTATGACTTTATAACTTGCAGTTGAATTATAAAGTTAAAATTGCGAGATATTAAATCGCAATTCTGAGAAAAATGTCAATTTATTTCTCAGAATTGCGACTTTATTTTTCAAAATTGTGAGATTTAATCTCACAATTCTGTAGTTTTTTCTCTTTTTTCTTGCAATTGCAAGTTTATATCACAATCTGACTTTATTTCTCAGAATTGAGTTTCTATCACACAAGATCTTAGAAAAAAATCATAATTGCAACTTTATTTCTCAGAATTGCAACTGTAGTTCTTAGAATTGTGACTATTCCTCAGAATTCCGAGTATTTCTCAGAATTGCAAGTATTTCTCAGAATTTTGAGTTTCTATCATGCAGTTCTGAGGAAAAAAGTCAGACTTGTGAGATAAAAAGTCGCAATTAAATTTTTTTTTTTTTCAGTGGCAGAAACTTCAAAATGACACTGCGAATGAGACAATCAACATTTTTACAGTTTGCTAACTTCTGTGCGGAGAGGAAAAACCCTTTAGAGCCGTTCTTCATAGTTGACTTGCAGCTCCTAGACTTTATTTTAGACTATATAGGTCATCTTCGACGCGGTAGATTGCGGATGACATTCAGCGGAGGGCGTTTGTTGGTTTCTCGTGTCAGCTGTTTTCCCCCAAACATTTGTGCGTGCCCATGTTTAATTAGGCTGTTATCTGTGCTCTCTGCAGGAGAATAACAGGACGCCCTCGCTCTTCATGAAGATTAGAAAGACGCTCACTCTGCAAACTCTCTGTAATCTCTCTCTGTCGTTTTCATTCACGCGTCGGAGGTTATTTCATACCCTGAGCGATTCCTCACAATCAAGACGCCTTTATAAATTCACCCTCGGCCTGAAATACTCTTTACTCATCATTTGCTCTCCAAAAACGCCCCAGTTAATTAATTATTTAATTAATCTATTTTTTATTAATTTTGTTCCCTTTTTTTGGCTAAAATATATGCACAATATATGCTATCGCCCCAGTTTCCAAATTCATTCATTCATTCGTTCATTTTTTATATCCATCCATCCATCCAGAACATACAGTATGCTATTGCCCCAGATTTATTTATTTATTTATTTAAATTTAAACAGCACTGCTAAAGAAAATGTGTTTTTCAATGTAAAATATTTTCTATTTAAAACAAAATATATTACAAAATATTTTGGGAAAATTGGGTTTTATATATATATATATATATATATATATATATATATATATATATTGGGTTATATTATATATAGATGTATA